>JAJMDR010000033.1:0-123001 GCA_030573655.1 Cylindricascospora bacillispora | reverse complement strand
CCATCAGTATGGCCCGAAGCTGTGCCCTGTGCCTTCTGCTTGCTGAACCGATTACCCACCCCTAGCAAGAACAACATGATTCCTGTCTGCGTATGGTACCAAATGCCTACGTCAAAGCTTAATCTCAAACACTTGCGAACCTTCGGGTGTGCTGCCTACGCAACGTTACCTCCTGAGCTCAGAGACTGGAAGTTCTCCCCATCTGCCGTGCTGGGCGTCTTTGTCGGCTATCCGGCGTACAGGATATTTCATCCTTCGTCCGGAAAGCTATTCGTCAGCAACCAAGTCAAATTCGACGATACAGTCTTCCTTTTGGCCGACACTCACGAGGTAAAAGTGACCCATGACTTTGCAACCGCACGTACACGGGGGCTCCCCAAGTATCTCTCCTCGGGAACCGCTATACCCATACCCACGACAGCCAACTACCAGTCTTTCGGTCCAACGATGATCACCCCTGAACCCAAGGAATCATGCCCTCCTTCTTCGCTTTCAGACTCAACCGAGTTCTCACTTACAGAACATCCTTTCTCACCTGAAGATAGCACGTCACAGCCAACAGTATCTGAGGACGTTTCGATGTCCTCCGACGCTGACTTGGACTCATCATACGTTCCTAGTTCTGACTCTGTGCAGTCAGTAGTACCGTATGTTCAAAGGCTCTCTCAAGAAGTCACACAGTATACTGGAGATTCCGATCCACCAGTACGTGCCTACTCGCCTTTGCCTTCAAGCATGCCGTCGTCGGCCGACACCTCTCTAAACAGCATTTCGAGATACGACGCAGAGAGATCACAGTTAAGGGACGAACTGTCTAAGTCTCGCCGACACAACAAACGAAGCCACCAGCCCGAGGCGCTGGCCCACCCTGGTGCCTTTCCGAGAGACTTCACCTACGTCCGTACAACCAAGAAACGGATCACCAAGCTCCAGCCCGTCCTCGAACCCATCGGTGTTGGAAGTCAATATGACAGTCCCAATGAGGACGTAGTCCCTAGCCGAGTGCTGCAAGGAAGACTTCCGGTACCAACAGAGACCATCGACTCTAAGAGATAGTGCAAGAAACACAAACTAGAAACTGGTCTCCCAGCCGTATTCTCGTAGGTTCTCTCGGACCTTCTGATCCGTTATCTGTGACTAGCGCCACCTCCAACGCTAGTGGCCTTCGTAGCGCAGCTCCGTCGGATGACAATACGTTGCAAGTCCGTGTGCCTCTTCTGCCACTAACGCTGTATCGGCCTTCAGCTCCCCTGCCCAACACGCCTGGCTCTACACCACGCGTTTACTGCTATGCCGGTAGGCACGGCACTCGTCTCCACTGCCAGACCGCCCGTGCCAATCACTCTGTAACAAACCATCTTCCAGAAGCATCCCAATGGGAGGCTGCCTGTCTGAAAGAACTGCAGGCCTTTAAAGAGCACCATACCTACGACCTGGTCCCACTACCACAAGACCGACGCTCCCTGGGATCTCGTTGGGTCTTCACTCCCAAAACTGGCGGCCTCACAAAGGCACACTTGGTTGCCCAAGGCTACACCCAACAGGAGGGTATCGACTACTCCGAAACGTTTGCTCCAGTCGTCGCTAAGACTCGGTCCGCGTATTCCTGGCTCTGTTGGCGTGCCTACAGCTACACATCCACGAAATGGATGTCAACACAGCCTCCCTCAATTCGCAGATTGACGAAACTATCTATTTCCGCCAACCACCCGGTTTTGTCGACACCCACCACCCCTACTATGTTTGAAAACTAAACGGGGGGGGGGATGTATGGTCTGAAACAGGTGCATCTGTTATGAAACAACCATATTAACTCACTGTATGTGCAGTAACGTGCCACTACAAAAGGCAGTCCATGTTCCTCCCATTGAACCATTGTTTGATCTTGACGCACCACCAGTGGAAAATATCACAGAATACCAGAGCATCATTGGCTAGCTCCTAGCTGTCGCCAATGCAGGTCGTCTGGACGTAGCTTATGTCATCTCCATGCTGTCCCAGTTCCTCAAAGACCCTCGTGAATCCCATATCTCTACTGCTGTCAGACTAAGGAATTACTTATACACCAGAGGCTACCATGGGCTATCGTACTCGTCTGGGACCTCCATTGTCCTCACCATGTATAGCGATGCCTCCGTTAACAAGAACAGCGGCCTCCCATAAGCTACGGGGGGTATTGCTCCGTTCTTGGCGGTGGTGTTGTGACCTGGTAGTGGAAAATGATCAAGACCACTGTCTGTCTGTCCTCGACCGAAGCCGAATATATTCTATCAAAGAAATCAAATGGTTACTGAACATCTTCAAATAGATGAAGCTAGTTACCGAACCAGCCGTCCTCATTGTGGACAACCTCCCGTCAGTAGAACTAGCCAAACACCCATTATTCGACTCAAGAACCGAGCACATTGCGCTCCACTATCATAAGATCCGCCACGTGATTGCTGACGGTGCAGTTCTGATCAAGCACATTGAGACCAACAAGCAAGTAGCTGACGTCCTAACAAAACCAGTTACGGGTGCCAAGATCAAAAAGTTTCGAGATATACTGGTCAAAAAGATAAACACCGAAAGTACTGGTTAAGGGCGGATGTTGATATAGCATAATCAGTACCACTCTGTAATGATACTCACACCACACTACTAATCAAAGATTATTAAACACCTCAATGAACTGAATTTCACTGATATATAAATGGAAGATAATTTAATATCTTCAGAAGAGTTCATACTCACTTCCAATTGCATTTACTATGTAATATAAATAGAGCAGAGCAATTAAGTATCACCACACTTAACACAATGTCTACTCAATCTATCACTCCCCAATTTGGAGTTCCTTCCTTCCTAACCCTACATGATGTCTATAAGAATATATTATCATGTAGCTTTAGGATTTTAAAGGCTACATCAACAATCTTTGTATAAGACACCAAATAGTAGGCTAGTTATAACTTTGATTAAAATTTATAACCTGATATATCTATCCCTATTTTAAGAGTTTTTGGCATTTAGTAATCATAGATTAAAGTTTAGATTGAATTAAAAAATAATTATCTTCCTCAATTCTACGATTGATTTGGCATATATGAAAAACACCGATGTGTTCTCCTATATAAAAATTCCCCTAAAGAGAAAAATTCAAAATGGACTAGGAAATAATAACCACGAGTCATTAACAATTTCAAAATTAAAGAGAGAAAGTATCTACAAAAAGAAATACTAATAATAATAGTTTAAATCAGATCATAAGTAAAACAAAAATATTTCTCTGGAATTATAAAAATCGTTTAATGATATATGGAGCCATAATCTAGTAGTGATGTGGCTTAGTATCTTTAAAATATCTTATTCAAATTAATTAAAGATACTTTTATGTCGTTGTTGCAGTTTTCTCATCGGAATTCTGCATATATCTCAATTAGGTATTCTTCTTCGTAAAGTAGGAGTCATGTTGACAAGTTGGCAGGCAGATATGGTTTTTCTATTTATAGCCTATCTACACATAAACACTATTTACGGTCAGAAATAACAATCTCATTCTATACCTGACTTACAAAACTGAGGACACTGAGCACAGGGTTCACTGACAACCTGGAATACAGGAGTTAAGTGTAGCGGGTATCTAAAACCTGGTGCTGCTACGCAGCAATCAAATCACGTGTAAATTTAAGTACGGATTTCTAGATGATAATATCGATCAAATTTGTTATTATCATGTGATCTGTTTGTTGACTTATCAAACATATCGAATTACGAAAAAAATAGAAATCTAGTCTTAAAAGGAAAAAAGTTGTCAACAGGATCAAACAACTGACGTTGACAGGTGAGCTAGCAAACCAGCCTGGTGTAGCGTATTGAAACGACTATTCTGTGATTTCAGGTTGAGTTATCGTGAGGCTCATGATGGATACAAGACCTCTTCCTCGACTAACGACTATTAATACTACAACAAGTACTTCAAACCCCAAAGTATGTTCAAGATGTGGAGAAGCAATTGTATCCAATGCCACTGGTAAACGTATGAGCAATAATGGTATATTAAAGGCATTAGGTGGATATTATCATGAGGAATGTTTTAGATGTGACATATGTGATAGTTCTTTGAAGCCAAAATACTTTCCATATCAGGATAAGGAGACCGGAAATACCATGCTTTTATGTCAATATGATTACTTTAAACAAAATGGCTTATTATGTGATGTTTGTGACAAGCCACTACGTGGTTTGTATTATACGGCTTTTGGTAAAAGGTATGACGAAGAACACTTTTCATGCACCATATGTCATACTCCATGTGGTGTGAAAAAATGTTTTATGTTCGATGATAGACTATACTGTAAGTATCATTTTCTAAAATTCTTTTCCAAACGATGTAAAGGGTGTGATTATCCGATTTCTGATCAATATATTGAGTTCCCAAAAGGTGAAGAAGTTCATTGTTGGCATCCTGAGTGTTATGGTATCCATAAATATTGGCACGTGGATCTAGCAGCGAACAAACTAGGCCTACCATTTCTACCGAAAATCACATTTAGTGATGAATCAAGTCAAAATGATACAAACCCAACACCAAATGAAATGGAAAAGCAACTGCAGGCTTTCCATTTCATTCTTTTGAAAACCTGGTCTGTATTATATAGATTCGAAGAAGAAACAGCATCCTGTATATCTTATATGCTGCAGTACTTAGTAGCTTCGAATCAATTAAAAGGTGTGGCTGCAACTGCACTGTTCATTTTAAAAATTGAATGTTTATTTAAAGCTTTAGATGCATTGGATAAGAATCCTCCGTCAGAGGAATCTTCAGCGACCTTCAATCGCTCAACAGCCAAGCAACTTGAATCACAAAGTTCCCCATTTATTCCAGTAGATACAAAAAATAAACATGATAAACTACCAAAAAATTTATCAACGAAAATTATGATCTATTTGCAATTGCTTAGAAAAATTAATACCGAAGAAAGTGCTAAAAACACTACTTCTTCATTTATGTCAGTTATAACAGGCCTTGCTCATTTTGTGAAATTATTAACGAGGTATGGTCTCAGTTTGGCATTGGATAATAACAAGAAGTTGCATTCTGTCAATAATTTAGTTAAATTTCTTAGGGAAATTGAAAGAAATGAATCTATACAGAAAGATCCTTTCGCCAATATGCATATCCCAATTAATGTAACCGATAATTGTGCAGGATGTAATCACTATATCCAAGATGAATGCGTGAGATACCAAGATTATAGATGGCACATCCATTGTTTTAATTGTGCTAATTGTAACATTAAAATTTCACTATCTGAACTGTCCGATTCTACCTTTAATGAACAGTCCAAAAAAATCTTGTGCTCATCTTGCTCAGTTCAAGACCCAGACTCTCTATCCAAATTTATGTATGTTACTAAATTAGAGCAATATATTTTTTTACTAAAAATTGCGGTGACTAGATCAAAAATGGTAATGTTGGTACAACTAAAAAATAATAATCTAAGCAGAAAGCCTAGTACCATTAAAAGTAATTTACCTATGGAAGAAACATACATCAGAACCTTAAATGATGTTAAAAAATTAAAATCAAGACGGGAGAGTATGAAGGTTACCAATAACAAGCAAACTGCTAGAAGATCTATAATACTGGAAACTACAGAAAGGGATGTGAATGCTCGGTCAGAAAAGCGAAAAGATCTTGTCATTACTACAGACAATGAATCATCTGTAATTCAATCACAAAATATACCTTCCCATGCCAATGTTTTCAATAATACAAAATCACTAACTTTAGATGATATTTCTAGGATAGTGGCAGCAGAACAGGCAAGAGAGTTAAGACCTAATGCATTTACACATTTTAAAAAGATAAAAGAGGATGAGGAAGAGGAAGGTCTCAATAGAATATCAAAGAACAGTGGTGTTTATTATTCAGAATTGTCACAAGAGGACCAGGAACTTCTATGCATTATTAGTCTCGCATTATTAGTCGAGGATACATCTATTCCTAAACTTAAAGTAGATGTTGATGAAATACTGACGTTTGGGAAAAAGGTTACCAAATCGTCTTCTATAAATAATTTTTGGTCCAAGATGTTTACAATCATGTCAAAAGACTCTAAAAAGCCTCCCCCTCCTAAAGTTTTTGGGATGCCACTTGATATTATATGTGAAAAGTGGGGTGTGGCAACAGATTTGGGTGTTGGACCTTCCAAAATCCAAATCCCCATTTTAGTGGATGAATTGTTATCTTCTCTTCGACAGAGAGATATGTCAGTTGAGGGAATATTTCGAAAAAACGGTAACATAAGAAGGTTAAAGGAATTATCAGAATCCATCGACGCAAATCCTTTAGAAATGCCAGATTTTTCTAATGAAAATGCGATTCAATTATCTGCCTTGCTAAAAAAATTTATCAGAGAATTACCTGATCCCATTTTAACTGTTGGTTTGTATGAATCATGGATACAGGCAGTTCAGATTGAATCAGTTGAAATAAAACAAAAGACGATATCATTGATATATTCATTATTACCATATTATAATAAAAATGTTTTAGAAGTATTGCTATCATTTTTACACTGGACTTCTTCATTTTCACACATTGAGAATGAAATGGGTTCCAAAATGGATATTCATAACCTCTCGACAGTTCTTACACCAAATATTCTTTACATACCCCAATCCCAGAATGAATTGGGCAGTGAATTACCAGGAGAAGCTTACGGTGACTCGTTTGCACAAGAAAATGGGGTCAATTACTTTTTAGCCATTGAAGTCGTGGATTATTTAATTACCCATAATGAGGACATGGCAATGGTACCCAAAATACTATTAAATTTATTAGAGGAAACTAAGCAGAAGAAACTAGATGATTATGAAGCAATTTGTAACTTTGTAGCTTACTCATTAAAACAAAATCTGATAGACTTCTCAGAATTTCATGTAGAAAGATCGATAAAGGTTAAAAACTCCACTGCGAATGTTGTACAAAGTAACATTCCTAAGAATACCAACAATTAACACACTTGCATAATCTATTCATTTTTAATTTCGTTATGTATTTGTGTATGGACTTTATAATGTATTTTGCATTAATTATTACGGGATACATGTGTTGTTTTATCAGATATTAGAATTTATTTTAAAATACAAAAATAAGGATAGCTATAGAAAAAATATAATGGGAATGGCACTATTCTATTTTAATTTATGATATTCTAAATTAAAGTGCAGCGGCGATGTGTACGAAAAGCTCATCTAACATATTCTTAAGTGGGTGTTCTAATTCGTCTATGTTTTTTTCTTGTTTATATAAATTTAATGCAGCCTGCGTTAAAGATCTGGTACTTATATGCCTATTAAATACTTGAAAGAAGAGCTTCTCGATAAATTTTGCAAATAAAATTATTTCGTGGCGAAGATATAAAGCGATAACAGGTAGACGTGTTTCTAATTTATTATATGGAATTTGAAATAATATCAATATTTCTTTCAGCAGGTTTTGTAAAGTAACCATATTTAAATTATCAATAGAAGAAAGAAGCAATATATCATATCCTTCACGGGTAAGTGAAGGATAGCGTTTTTGGATCACTTCCAAATTCATAATCTCCTCGGTTGGGCCAATTATAGTGGCATGCTTCTGCCTTGTGTCTTGTAACTCCTTTAGAATATTTTTATGTTCTTGATGGAGATCATTATACTGAATGTCTTTAGTTTTTAATTTTTCAGTCAGCATAAAAACTTCATTGGTATATAATTGTAATTTATTCCTTAATTCATCGTTCGATTGCATTAGAACATGTGCTTTTTTAAAGTAGTTTTCTGTGGTAAGTGTTAAATTCTGTGCAGCTTGCTCTTGTACTTTACTCAACTGAGAATTTAAATCAGTCACATATTCAGCCATTTCTTCATTATATGCAATAGAAGCCTCGCGTTCTTTCATTAATTCTTTCTTCTCTTCTTCCAATTCTTTTATTTTAATATTACATTGATTTATGGTTTTTTCAGATAAACTATTCTTTTCTGATAATTTAGCCTTTAGTTTTTCTGAAAGTACAGTTTTGAAAGACTCCTGGAGTTTCTTGACCTCTTTTAATTCTATGCATATTTTTTCATGTTCATTTATTTCGTTTTGATTTTTAAAACCAACAAACTGTGGGTAAGAATTTTTAAGATAATCTTCAAAAGACTTGTGATCTTGGCGCACATTAATGTAATTGTGAACCATTTCTCCTATGGGCAAACCAAAAAGTTGTACTTGTTTAAATTTTTCTTCTTTAATAGAACCATCGCCTTTAATTTTAGACATTTCATTTTTAGTTTGATCTAATCTTGACTTTAAGTCATTTACTTCATGTTGTAATTTATGTTCCGAAGCTTGTAGTTCTCTTAACAACAACGATAGATAATTATTCCTAATAATACATCTTTCTAACGACATTTTATAATCATCTGAGACCATTAGAATGTAGTTATCAAATTTTTCAAATAGCTCTTGTAATGAATACTCCCATTGTTCATCCCTAAGCTCTTGTGTCATATCGACTTCATCTTTATTGATCGCTTCCATTTTGACTGAAAGCTGGATCTCGTCTGAACCTAACGAATTGCAACTAATGGCCGTAGACGGTGGTACTTTTGTATTAGTATGGTTATTTTTTTGAATGAATGTATTTTCGTCTCTTAATGAAGAAAATCCTTTTGAAACACTCTCTTTATAATTGTGAAAACCTACCATAATGTCATCAGCAGATTTAGCCCGTCCAATTGAACACTTTTGAGATGTTAGATTTTCTTTAGAGGTATATTTAGTATTATCGATATCATCCCTTTTATCTATAGTTGTTTTGGGAGAATCATTAAGTTCAGGTTCAAAAGAAAGATGGTACGAAGACGACAAAGTTAATGGTGAAGTCTTAATTGCAACTTGTTGATTTCCATAATTCTCCTCCTTCGTAGTAGAGCTTGTCAGCACCCTGGTCAATGATTCATCAACGCAGATATGTTGGGTTTCTGGGTTATTTTTCAACACATCCTGAGTGTTATCAAATTCTGTTTCTTTGTCGGATGTTCTGTTTGGCTTCTTAGGTGATGTGGTAGGGGTTATGTACTCTACAGCACTTTGATTTGAGATGATATTTCCTTGTGTACTATTTATTCCCACAAGGCTTTTGCTCAATTGGTCGTTCGAGTTTGCCAAACAGCAATCCTCCTGTTTGGAATCTCGTCTAATTAAGGAAATTCTCATTTTTGGTGTATTATTACAGAGACTTTAATTTCATTGGGTATTAGTAACATATTGTTCAGTTGAGAATGATTTTATTATTTAATTACTATTTATTTCATCTTGAATTATTTTTTTTTCCGTCGTGGTGACAGACTGACACAAAAATATAGAAAGACACTCGAAAAAAACAAGGACTGGACTACGTAGGATTAACAAGTATGTACTAAATGGCCATCAACCCAGACTTTTATTGTATTACGATCATCACCATTGAAGAACCATTTAGCTATTAAGTCTTGGATATCAGTTTTTGGAGGATAACTAGTTCCTACTTTAGAGTCATTTGAAAGCGGATATTGCCATTCAAATATATCGACATTGGAATTCCTCTTCAAATCAATTAATTGCGCATCAAATTTCTTCCCGATTTCAAAGGAACCTAATTTTGAAGCCATGTCTAGTACAGTTGCACCACCTTGGGTAGCTAAATACAGGCATTCGGGGACAGATAACTTTACGTGCTCCTGTTTGATTTGATCATCGTCATAATTCATTGCCAGATGTCTCGAAACTAAATGTGCATGACGTGCAGTTACTAGGATACTGGGAGAAAATCCACCAGAAATATCTGTACCTAAACCTATTTTAGTATTTTGGTCTAAGAGCCAACGCACATGACATTCACCAGAAGTTAAAGATGAATTTGATATTGGGCAATGAGATATACCAGATTTAAATTTTTTAATAAGGTCCACTTCAATTTGTGAAAGGTGAACACAATGTGCCAACACGGTTCTTTCAGTCAATAAATGTGACTTAGCATAGACATCTGTATAGTTATCACAGTCGGGAAATAAAGATTTTACCCATTTGATTTCATTTGCATTTTCGGATAGATGCGTCTGAATATGCAAATTAGAATTATGTTTCTTGTTTAATTGGGATAGCTGTGTCATTAATTCCAAAGAACAAGTTGGTGCAAACCTGGGGGTTAATACAGGGTTGATTTTGGAATCATTCAAATCGTTTTGGAAAAATGTAATTACATCTTGTGTAGCTTGAATAGATTGCTCCGTACTCTCGGTGTAATAATCTGGAGTATTCTGATCTACACAAACTTTTCCCACCAGAGCTCTTTGTCCTAATTCGGAGCAAAGCATTCCCATCAACTTTGTCGATTCAGGGTTAATAGTCGTATAGTAGGAAGCCATTGTGGTACCATGAGCCAAGGTTTTCTTTATAACGGATTTATAAATGGTAGCGGCTAATTTCATGTCAATTAACGCAGCTTCAAGTGGGAAAGTATACTTTTCCAACCAATCAAGAAGTGTAGAATTTCCAAAAATACCAGCATTTGGATATTGCGATGCATGGATATGGGTATCTATAAAACCAGGGAAGAAGAATTGTAAATCGTCAGCAATCATTAAGTTGATATCTTTTAAAGTTAAATCGGGATTAAAATTCAGAGCTTCTTCCAGAGGATCAGACGAGTTTTCCACAATAATGACAATTTCACCATAAGTCCGACTACTTGGTAGCAGATCGACACCCACCGTAGTGTCCCGTCTAACTCTCAGAACTCCAAGGGAAGGAGTATCTATAAAAGTCCCGTGGAAAACCAGGAATTTACAAGGACTATCATTAACCATTTCTTCTTACACCGTCTAAATTCTTGTTCGTGTATGTTCGCGTGTATCAGTCTTGTTTGTTGTTTTGCGCCCCCTCTCTTTTCTGCAACTTTTTTCCACTGCACTTTCTTGCTAGATTTGCTGCCCCTATTCGTTACTACTATACGGAACCCATAACAAGCCATTCAAACTATACTTAAACACACCAATAGATATTTATATACACATAGGCTCAGTCACTGACGTTAATCTGCAGCTTATCTGCAAAGCATGACAGATTAATTTTCCTTTTTGCAGCGTGTGACCGTTGGCTGATAAGATTTCTTATCAACAGAACTAGACTGAAATTCTCGGAGGATATATCACCACAAAAGGAGGAGATACATAGGGGAGCCATAAATCGATTATTGAAATTCCCGAGAATGATTCATTGGGCCAGACACCAATACAACCACGTTTGTCCAACCGCGTGAAATAGTGGTGAATTATCTATATGTATATTTGTATATATATGCATGTTCAAAATGAAATAATAGGAGACAATAATACAAGTTTTTTGCATCTTTGAGAAATCCTCGTACAACGGTTTGCTCAGGAAAATCTTCTCGAGATATTTTTTCGTTTTCTTTTTCTCGCTTAAGTACTTTTGGCTGTAAATCATCCGAAATTATGCAGTAGTGTCACAAAATTCCCATTACCTAAGCCCACAAAAACGATGAGTTGAGATGTTTAGTTTCCGTTAGTAATTACAGTAGGAAACTCCAGTTCTGTCTCGTCATTAGATATCTGGAAGAGGAGAAAAGAGGGAATTATAATGTGAGGCTGGTCGCCATATAAAAACAGCGAACTTTCGAAGCGGATTTGATGCGGAAGGAACGAAGGTTAGAAGAAGCCAGCTATTCACACATATACATATATAAAGATCCCTTATTTTGTGGACAGCGCGAACACTAAACGACACGCCGTACCCACCCTCTTCAAGATATTTATTCAATGTTATTGAATATTGATATTCTAAAAGTTCAGAGAAGGAGGAGTCAGGATTCTGCCATACGTGCTAAGACGTATAGCTATAGAATTGCAATGCTACTGGTAGCTACTTATATTATATTTGGGGCATTGCTCTATTCGTTTATGAACGATTGGGAAATCAGCCCGAGTCTCGTGGATGTTTATGAAAGGTCCATTGGGCGTACGATAGATGATATTAATATGCGATTTTCGCATAAATTTTATAGAGATATTGAAGATGATAATGATCACACGTTGTCCTTGTCCCGCAACATCTCGAACTTAACGGGAATGCAGTTATTGCAATATTTTGACTCGATCTTTCCTGATTCTCCTAAAAATAACAAGAGGCCGAATCGTTACCATAACGTTTCTCTATATTACGAAGCATTTGTTGAATATTTATACGAAAACTACGATGTAACAGACACTAACGAAACAATAGTGTCGAAATTGAATAAGAATGTTACCTTGAAAATGTTCCATTCTCATAATGATTATTGGAGAAAACTTCCCCTCTTTGAAGCTATTGCCTTGGGTATTCCAAGTGTAGAAGCAGATGTTTGGATAATAAAAAATTCCACTGTAGAATTGTATGACTCGGAATCTACTGATACAGAATCCATCGATGACTATTTTTTGGCCGTTGGGCACAGCAGACATCTTTTGGATCCGATTCATCAAACTATGGATGTCTTATATACAAACCAATTGTTAGCCATGTTAGATCAAGTAAACTCATGTCCAACATGTTCACCTACAGAAAAAAAGGGTGTATTTTACGAGAATCCAAATAGAACTTTATTTCAATACGTGGATTTTAAATCACGAGATAGTGTTTTAACTTACAACCTATTGTTGAACCGCTACTTTAAAGATTTGATAGGTAAAGATTACGTTACTTACTTTGATTTATCAACAAATTCTATCGTTTGGAGACCTGTGACTGTTATTTTAACAGGAAATTATCCACAGGATCTAGATTTTTATTTAGATAACGATATAGGGAAACGTTATGTGTTCCTTGATGCTGAAATAAATAATATTGACGACGATCTAATTTCTAACCATCTTTCAATAACTGCTTCTTCGTCCTTTGATTCGTTATTGAAAAGCTGTCATTCTTCAGCAGTAAGAGTTAAAACTAGAGGATATATGAACAAGTCAGAAATTTCCTGCTTGAAAGGTTTCATAGATAATTGCCACTCAAAAGATACTGATACAAGAATATGGGCAGTGCCGGAACACCCATTATCATTAAGGCGTACTTTATGGAGCCAACAGAGACAAGACTTGAAGTCAGATTATCTAAATGTGGACGACTTGTACGCTGCATTTAATTTCCAAATTGCATAGATGTATTATCACTAGTACCGATAATAATGCATCATATTTTTCTTTATACTATATTTTCATTTTAACAATGACTTACGATGATAACGATTTTATTTAATTATACTCTAATAACTACATATCTTACACATTTTATCATTTTATTTTTATTTCTTCCAATTGGGCTAGCCTATATACATTTGTGCCTAAGTTGCGGATCAAAATATATGGGCAACATGAAGTGCGCTTAAAAAAATAGGCATCAATAAAACCTATACCTACACCTTTTCCTTCGCCTATGTGGTATGTTCCACTACTAATAAATCCAACTAAATTGGTAACATCAGGAACTGGCACTAATAGATCGTTATCTTTTCGACCATTTGCTTTATGATTTTCGTTTTTCGCAACAGACATCCAAAAATCTAAATCTTCTTCTGGAATTTCGTAAATTCTTGCATTATCTTTGGGATGTCCTCTGTTTATTACGGTACAAGAGATTGCCACAACTGGAAGTTGGAGACTTGTTATTTGCGAGGTTGCCACAGTTGCATCAAACTTCACTGGTTCTAAATCATCCATGGCATGTTTTTTGGATATGGGATATATTGAGGGTGACGACATAGACATGTTGTTAAGGTGCTCATCCTTGTATAACTCAATCAAATCATTGATGTAGTTAATTTGTCTAATCCCATTCTGAAATTGGGAGGTAGATATATGGTCTATTAGTTTAGGCGTCTTGTTATCCTGTGACAAGAAATTGAGCCCATTCCGCAATATCTTTAACAAATACCAGTCACAACTAAAATAGTCGCCAATCTCTCCACTATAAGACGGTAACTCATTTTTGTGTATATTTTTGATAAGCTCGTAGTTTACTCTCTTACCTCTTGGTTTTTTACTCCAATGACTGCATAAGGCTTCCCTTTTATATACTGAATTTTCCAATTCTCCACTCTGGGTATGAGGATAATCATCAGGGAAATATAGTTGACGGTTTGTAAACTTAAGCTGTTGTATTTGTCTTAAACCAACATGATAAACTCTTGGAACTTTCAACAGTTGATACCACATTGACAATAACCAGAACCACGGTAAAATTACAACCCAGTCCTTACTAACAGGTCTTTTCACAATCAACAATGGGATTTCTGGATCTCTTTTCTTTATATACGGGATTTGTTTTGAAGTATCAGTGGAAAAATCTAACTTTCTTCTTCTTTTGACAAGCATCTTCAGAGTTTGCTGATTCTTGTATGATTCATTTCTCTTTTGAGAATCCAGTAATTTATTCAATATATCACAGACTTCAGTTGTTGGAAAGTTATTCTGTAAATCCATGATACTATCTATAAGTGACTCAGGAGGATTGTTTTTTGTATTCAATGCTGTTGGTTTCCTTAAATGGCGAGGGTCTATTGCACTAAATGCAAATATAGATCTTGAGGGCAAAATGTTGTGATCAGTAATATTGTATGCTGATTTAAATTGTTTAAAAGATTTAGAGTTCTTATCAGTGCTTCTCAAAATTGTTGACAATGCCACAAGTGATTTAGCACCCGTCAAATTTATACTTGCCAAGGAATACCTATTATCGTACAGATTTAATCTATTACCATATTCTTGACTTATCATCTCGAAAACTCTCTTGTAAATAGCAGGATGCACTCTTATCATAGCAGATTTATGATTGTTCACCCAATATAGATCAATAGGACCAAGTGCATTGCCTTCAAAATCATACACTGTACCTTCAAACCAATGATATTCATTCATGTACTTGTTTTTTGTTGCAGCTTCATGAGTTATTTTTGACAACATGTCTTTAAGGGCAGGCACATAGCCTTCCTTTGCTGTGATTATCATTGTACCCATAAAACTAGAATCCATAACTAACGCACCATCAGATGAAGCACTAGGAGTACCAATCCTGTGAACTAATCTAAAACACTTCTGTGTTGGTGACCAAGGCAAATGATAACCCCATCTTTTAATCATATGAGATCTTTTTGCATTCCAAATATGTGTTGGTAGCCAAACAAATGCTTTTTGTCTCTTCAAATACTTAAGAGAAGTTGAATTAGGAGATGTCAGTATATTAATACCAACGTTGTCATAGGCACCCATTTTATTGTTTATTTTTCTAACTGACTTTCGATTGCTTTCGTGATTTTTAATCAATTTCTTTAGTGAAATAAACTTACGTCTAAAACTGGTTGACTTAGTAGTAACATCAGCTGGAAGCAATAACTGTAAAGACTTAGATTTCGATGCTAATCGGAGTACTTTCAAGCTCATTTTCATTTTGTATAATTGTCTCGCAGTAAAGCCGTGTTTTTTTTTTGACTTGAGCTTAGTTTTACTTGATAAATTCACATCACTTTTCATCATTTCTTTCAATGCTCTATTACGCATTCTTTTAGGAATTCTACGGACATTATGAGATGCTGTTCTTCTTCTCAACCTTCTTGGTAATGATTGAAATACTCGAGTAGAACCACTAACCTTGGAATTATGCATTGCCATTTGAAGTTGCTTGATTTCGTACTCTCTTGAGCCAATAAACTGTTCCAACTTCAATAAACTACCGGCATCATTTAACTCGCCATCAGGACCTAGCTCCCGGCTTAACTCAGACCGAATTGTTCTAGCATCACGTACTTTCTTTCTCTTAAACTGTTGATTCTTATTCAGCTGTTTCTTGCCAGCGCCATATCCACTCATGACCTTCATGCAATGTCTTTGTTCTTGTAGCTAGATTTGTTCTTGCGATGACGCTATTGCTCTTTAAGATCTTTTAAGATTTTCATTTTTTTTTTTTTCCAAATTAATTGTTGACAGCACCTTAACAATTACAGCAACAATTGGTCAACAAATACAATATAGACAACAAAGCATCTAAGTCCTGTATTCTGTTTTTGTCTTTTAGATTTTACTGTGAATAATATAATTCCTATAAAAATTTAACTTCTGATTTTTCAATTCTGTGAACTATGACAACTGGTGAAGAAGTGCCTCCTATTAAAATTGACTCTGTAAACGTCGCCAAAGAGTATTTGGACAAGTTTGATACCTTTTTATTTGATTGTGATGGAGTGTTATGGTTGGGCACTCATTTATTACCTCATACTAAGGAATATTTAGAAATGTTGAATAACATGGGCAAAAAGTTGGTATTTGTAACAAACAATTCTACAAAATCAAGAAAAGCTTATACCAGGAAATTTGAATCATTTGGTATTAAAGTGACTGAAGATCAAATATTTACTTCAGGTTATGCGTCTGCTGTGTATGTTCGTGACTTTTTGAAATTAACCCCTGGAAAGGATAAGATTTGGGTTTTTGGTGAAAGTGGTATCACAGAAGAATTACAGTTAATGGGTTTTACCACCTTAGGTGGTCCAGATCCTAGATTAAATGAACCATTTGATGCAACTACCTCTCCATTTTTAGTAAATGGATTAGACCCAGATGTCAGATGCGTTGTTGCGGGATTAGATTCGAAAATTTCGTACCACAGATTAGCTATATCTCTGAAATATTTACAGAACAAAGATATTCACTTTGTTGGTACTAATGTTGACTCTACTTTTCCTCAGAAAGGACATGTTTTCCCCGGTGCAGGATCTATGATTGAGTCCTTAGCATTTTCCTCTAATAGAAGACCAGCTTTTTGTGGTAAACCTAATAAGAATATGTTAAATACTATCATATCTGCTAAGAAATTAGACCGTTCAAAATGTTGTATGGTTGGTGACAGATTGAATACTGATATAAAATTTGGGGTGGAAGGTGAATTAGGAGGTACCCTTTTGGTTTTAAGTGGTATCGAGACTGAAGAAAGAGCCTTGACAATCACTGATCAATATCCTAGACCCAAATATTATGCCGAAAAGTTAGGTGATATATATGATTTGGTGTCATAGAAATTGTATTTACGAAGTTCTTTATTATTATTTTTATGTAGTTGTTTCAAGAATAAAAGTTTTGATAATAAATTAGAAAAAGTATTGTAGTAAAAAGCAATTCATTATTCTGATGTCAACATATCAGACGTAGAAGGCTCCTTCTGAACAATTAATTTTTTAGAGAGTAACTGTTTTAAAAATTTACTTGAGGCTGGAGATGAAATATTTTCTGTGGATTCGTCTGTAAGTTGAGGTTCATCATTTTCATGAAGCTTTATTCCTGTAGTCACAGCAGCTCCATTGGATGTTGGTGACTGGGACAGGGTAGATCGTTCACGTTGTAGTACTTCCATGATTTTAGCAAATCTTATATAGAGCAACTCACTTCTTGTCATTAAATCATTCCAATCCATTGTATCATGCATCTCATTAAAATATTTCAAGACTTGGTCAAATTCGTTTAAATTTTGGATAATAGCATCGTGATTCTTTTGTAGAATTGCTAAGACAAAGAAAATTTGAAATTGTGATGAATGATAATCCGTCCAGAATATTTCCCAAATGGAACAAATATCATCAAATTTGAATTCTCTTTTAAACCAGACTAAAAGCATTCTAAAACAAAAAAATAGATTGGAAGAATCACACTTATCTAAATGTTGACTTAAACTTGGCAACATTAGTTGGCATAACTCAGTCAAGCTAAACATTTGATCTCTGATACCTGATTGATCTCTTAAGAAATTTCTTTCCATTCTTTCCATAAAATTGACAAAGCACCAAAATGTCTTGGCTTCGTCACGAACAACATAATACAATGGTGAAAGTAGATCTGTCATTCCCTGAACATATCCCAAATTTGGGTTATAGACATTATAAGTTAACAAGATTCTCCTCAATGCCAGCATATGAGGATTTTCAAGTTTCCAATGATCTTCTTCTTGTTCTTCCTTTTGGGACCCTTCTTCAGATTGAGATGGCTCCAAGCCATCTTTTGTATTGTATTTATAAATATCTAGGTTTCTATCGTTTCTCTTCACGTCTTTGTCAATTCTAAATTTTTGATCATTCCAATATTGCTCATCAAACCCCTCAGGATAATCTAGACCTTTTAATTCCCATAATAATTTGTAGCTATCATAGCTTTCTTTCAAGGTATCATTTATTTGGATTCGTTCATCAGTTGAAGAATCCCAAGGGTAGACATTTAGTAAAAATAACCAAACTGTGCGTCTCAATGCAATTGAATCAATACCGCCATGGAATATCATATCTTTCATTTCATTTACAGTTATCGATAGTCTACCCTGATGATCAAATGAAGAATCCCATCTTTGTTTTGTCAAAGGAAAATTTCTTTGTAAGGCTTTATTCAACTCGTCATCTGTGAATTGAACATCAAAATCTTCGTTCAAGAATCCTTTTCCTAACTCATTAACCAACATTTCACGGTGCACATTATCTAGGTGATGAGTAACCTGGTATCTTTCAGCTTCTTGTTTCACACCAAGTGCCCATTTTGCTAGATAGACTCTTGCCGAGTCGAATTCTTCTTGTACCTCTCTAACTTTAGGATTAGTTAGCATTTGTTGGACATAGTAATTCGATTTATTGTCATTGACAAATTTGACAATTGGATGTCTCTGGAACAAATCGTTTATCATTGAACCAGTCTTTGCTGTGGTATCTGCAATTTGTGACATTATCGACCATTTGGTTTCTTGCCAATTAATTTTTTTATTCCAAAAATCAGACCAACCATTATTATTACCATTAGATTCTGTCAATTCATCTTCTAATTTGTTTCCGTAAGGTGAGAAGTTTCTTAAGTCATCTATTGAAGCATTAACCAACCAGATTGTTGGATATGTAATAGCTTTTTGCAAATCCACTAATTGGCTAACTTTGTTTCTTAAATCAATACCACCCCAATACATTTCTCCCATGTTAGTGAACGGGTCGAAGGATTTATTTAATTCTTTCTGTTTCAATTTTGTTGATGGGCATATATCGTCATGGAAATAAACTTGAGGAAGTTTTCCGTAGCCCCTAGAAAATATCTCTATAGATCCAAACCAAAATCCACTTGGACTAGGTGGCTTAAATTCGATTGAATATATTTCATTTAATGATATTCGAAATTGATATGATCTATCCACCGAATTAGATAAGATCCTGGGATTTACATCCATGGCACCTTTTGTATTTGATTCACAATCACCATCCTCCTTAGGGTCTTTAACCTTCCCTAATTTCAAATCAACTTTGGTTAGCCATTCCATAGCATGTCTTGACAGACCATTCTCTGGTATCCAATGCACAATAGCTTCATGAGATGGCGCATTATGATCTCCTGTAATCAACAAAAATCCAAAGAGGACATCAGTTTTGTTAAGATGTAAAGCAGTTTTACCCTTGCAAAACAATAACTGTTCAGGCATTAGCGTGGTTTGTTTGTTGGTTTCTGGTATTGGCTGGTGTTTATCTAGTTAGTGTTCAATATTAATTTAAGCCCTCTTTGAAGGGTTCGGATTTTAAATGTTTGAAATTCAAAGGGACACTCACAACTCTAGATATAAGAAGAATACAGCAAGTTCCTCAGGAAAATATAGTAACACATGCAGAATCTGGACAACAGTAATACTAATGGTAATGCCGGTGGGAGAGATACATTTTTATCTCGTGTTTTCGGAATGAAATCTGAGGATGTAGAAGGGTTGTATAGTCATGAAGGAAGTAACACAGAGAATGATAATGCCAATGAACTATTGCTTCGCAAGGAAGATGGACCCGAAGCAAGGGTGCCAGAATCAGATCAGGACACTACAACATCTTCTGAAGAAGATAATGTTCTACCATTGTCAGAAGGGGAGCAAGGTATGTTTCCTAATGTAGAAGATTCTATAAGAAAGATGGGACAATTATCAAGTGATGAGGAATGGCAATCTAAAGAATCTGAAGACTACAACAGACCCTTATTTGCTAAAAATAATAAAGAGTTTAATAAGGATCCAGGTGTAAATAGTAATAAATTGAACCAATCTTTGTTGTTTCAGCGGTTAACGCAAAAGAGAGATCAAAAAACTCCCCGAAATAAACAGCTATTTACCGAGAATAAGCAAGTAGACGGTTCTAATATTAATCCAGATAATCGTCACAGAACATCAAAACGTAATTTACTCAATAATATTGCGATTCTAAACAACACCCCAGAAAAAAGAATACATACGTTAAGTCCCAAAGAACAGGCATTGTGGAAATGGGCTAATGTGGAAAATCTAGACATATTCCTGCAAGATGTCTACAATTATTACTTAGGAAATGGATTTGCATGCATTATTTTACAAAAGGTTTTGAATATGGCAACATTGTTATTTGTCGTGTATGTTTCTACTTACTTAGGATATTGTATCGACTATAGCAAACTACCTGCCAGTATGAAACTATCAGATATCCAAATTGAACAGTGTTACGCCAATAATATTACAGGATTTGTTAAGTTTTTATTATGGGCATTCTACGTTTTTGTTGGACTGAAAGCTTTGCAATTGTATTTTGATATCAAGGGGCTTAAGGACATCCAAAAGTTTTATAAATATTTATTAGATATTGATGATGATGAATTGCAAACAATTCCTTGGCGAAATGTGATTCAACAATTAATACTCCTGAGGGACCAAAATGCCTTGACTGCGAATGTCGTTGAAGTTAAAGCTAAGAGTAGAATAGACGCACATTATGTCGCAAACAGGATTATGAGAAAGGAAAACTATTTGATTGCCTTGTATAATTCTAATGTATTGAATTTAAGTTTACCTATCTCATTTTTTGGTTCAAATACTTTGACTAAAACATTAGAGTGGAATATTAATTTATGTATAATGGGATTTGTATTTAATGAATCTGGTTTTGTGAAACAAGGATTCCTGAAGCAATCACAACGTGAATTTATGAAGTTAGAATTGGAAAAAAGATTTATGTTGGCTGGTTTTCTTAACATCATTTTGTCACCATTTTTAGTGTCATACTTCATTTTGCTATATTTTTTTAGATATTTCAATGAGTATAAGACATCTCCGGGATCGATTGGGGCCCGTCAATACACGCCCATGGCTGAATGGAAGTTTCGCGAATATAATGAACTATATCATTTATTTAAGAAAAGAATTGGATTGAGTGTTCCTGTTGCTGATAGATATGTTAATCAATTTCCTAAAGAAAAATCAAATCTAATACTGAAATTTGTTGCATTTATTTCAGGCTCATTTGTAGCCATCTTAGCCATACTAACAGTGTTTGATCCCGAGAATTTCTTGAATTTTGAGATTACTAAAGATAGAACTGTTATCTTTTATATTACAATACTGGGTTCTATTTGGTCAATAAGTCAAAGTTCTGTTTCTAAGGAATATCAAATATTTGATCCCGAAGAAACTATTAATGAATTGGTGTCATGCACTCATTATTTCCCCAAACATTGGCTTGACAAATATCACACGGAAGATGTAAAATTAGAATTTTGTCAGTTATACAACCTAAAGATCATTATACTGTTAAAAGAATTGGCTAGTTTGATTTTGACTCCATTTATCTTGTGGTTTTCACTTCCTCAATCTGCTGGTAACATTGTTGATTTTTTTAGAGAATCGTCATTATACGTGGATGGATTAGGATATGTTTGTAAATTCGCTATGTTTGATGTGAAATTACCTGGTGTTGGTAATGCTGGAACAACAATTAATCAAACAGATATACTAGAAAATGAAACAGAACTTGGGTTACGTTTTGATGAGAATAGCAGTGAAGAAGAAAGCGATACAGAAACGAATAATGGCATGGATAAGATGTTACAATCGTATATGTATTTCATGGATGACTACGCCAGTGACGATAATGTTCTGGGTAAATATCAGATACCAAATATGAAGCAGAATAACCGAAATAACATTGCTAAAGTAGCTTCCTTGACAAGTACTTCTAAAGATAATACAGTGAATAATGCCGCTAATAATTATTCATGGAAAAAACAATTCCAACCTGGGAAAAGACCAGAACATTTTAGAATTGGTAAGCATGCACTACATGCACAGTACTTCAAATCAAACACTATGATGAAGACTACGAATACAGCGCAGTTGGAAAAGAACACAGGTGCAGATAATCATGATGTCGCAAGTTTAGTGGGTACCTCCCGACCAAAGGACTATATGGATACAAGCTCTGTACGGACAGGCAATACCAATGTTCTAGGACTTGTAAAAGAATACTACAAGAAGTCTGATGTGGGAAGGTAATATAAAAACAAGTCATATTGGTAGTGTATATCTTAGTCCGGGTAATGTATTTTCAATAATTATAAAATTTAAAGGTGGCAAACTTGAACAATTAAGAGTCCACGATCACTAACTTAAAAGGATAAGAAGACGCTGGAAGTGAACGACTAAAGGACGGTCAATACCACTATTAAATATGTCTAGAGACGCCCCATTAAAAGCAGATAAAGATTATGCAGAGATATTGCAAGAAGAGTTTCCAAAGATTGCCATTGTAGCGAAGAATGACTATGCGCAAGCTTTGGATCAGTTATTGCTATTGGAGAAGAAGACCAGACAAGCCTCTGACCTAGTTTCTTCAAAGAAGGTTTTGGCTGAGATTGTGGACTTGTTAGTGGGCCATAAAAAATGGAAGGAGTTAGATGAGCAATTGACTATCTTGTCAAAGAAACACGGTCAATTGAAATTATCAATCCAATACATGATTCAGAAAATCATGGAGAAATTGAAAGAAAGTGAAGGTACTGTGGATGTCGATACAAGAATCTCAACTATGGAAGCAATTCGTACTGTGACTGAAAACAAGATATTTGTGGAAGTAGAAAGAGCGAGAGTCACTAGAGATTTGGTCCACATAAAAAGATCTCAGGGGAAAACGGACGAAGCAGCTGATATACTATGTGAATTACAAGTTGAAACCTTTGGTTCCATGGACATGAAGGAAAAAATTGGATTTATCTTGGAGCAAATGGAATTAAGTATATTAAAGGGTAATTATAGTAATGCTACAATACTTTCTAGAAAAATATTGAAGAAAACGTTTAAAAATGAAATATATGAATCCTTAAAGATTGAATATTACAACTTGCTTATCAAGATTGCCTTGCATAAGAGAGATTATTTAGAAGTTGCGCAATATTTCCAAGAAATCTATAATACAAAATCCATAAACATGGACGAAACTAAATGGAAACCTGCATTGACACATTTTGTTTACTTTTTAGTTTTGTCACCTTACAGTAATTTACAAAACGATTTGATCCATAAAGTGCAATTAGACGGTAATCTAAAGAAATTAGAAATACAAGAAAATCTTGTTAAATTATTCACTACTCAAGAATTAATGAGATGGCCTATTGTGAAGAAAACTTATGAACAAGAATTGATCAAAGATGACCTTGTCTTCGGTGCAAATGTAGAGGATTCAAAGATACACTGGGAGGTATTACAAAAGAGAGTGGTTGAACACAATCTAAGAGTTATTTCCAAATATTACTCACGCATCACATTAGCCAGATTGGACGAATTGCTAGATCTAACTGAGACAGAGACCGAAGAGTATATTAGTGATTTAGTCAATAAGGGAATCATTTATGCCAAAATCAACAGACCTAAGAAGGTAGTGAATTTTGAAAAACCAATGGATTCCAGTGATTTATTGAACGAATGGTCCACGAACGTAGACGACCTCTTGGAGCATATAGAAACAATAGGACATTTGATCACAAAGGAAGAAATCATGTATGGATTGAACATCAAATAGATAATTTATGTTGCTTTTTTATGTGCAGTATCTAAGTAGTTTTTATATACAGATAGTAAACAATATCTGCATTTGTAATGTCGTGACAACTGCTAAATCTGCTGGGAAAGCATATGCTGAATAACATGCTCGTAATTGTTGATATTATGAAGGACAGAGCATCGAATGCTAATATTCTTCACGTGATATAATAGTAGTTGAATAAATACGAACAGAAGGACGATTTAATACTAAATTCCTAAGCTGAAACTGCCCTAACTTAATGTCTTCTGGGGACTGGAGGCTGTGGAACCTCTAAAGGTGTGGATGCTCAATTGGGATACATTTATTATACAAAGACTTATTTATATATGATTTTGGATCCTAGGGAACCGAATACTGAAACCCACAATAAGAACGACATTGTCGAATTTTGGGAAGAAGTAGAAGCTACTCTGAAGTGTAAGAAAAATGGATCTGGTGACGAGGAATTGCAGGTAAATTCTGGGTTAGTCAAGTATCTGAAAGAATGTACCGATTCTTATAAGAGCTTCATTAATACTGATCGAGATTTGTACAGAATGGCATTGATATTAACCGAATCGGAACTGTTTAAGGAACATAAAGAATTTTGTTTGAGTAAAATGTTGTCTCTATTAAATATAGATTTGTTAGAAATGAATATGAAATTTATTATTCTTTATGTCTTGTTATTTGAATCGAGGAGGGATGTGGAATCATTAAAAGTTATGTTAAGATATCAAGGTTTCAATGTCTTTTATAACACATTATACACGCAGTTTGCCTACCTAAATAAGTATGGAGAAGATAATATTTCATTAATTAAGCCAGATTCTGACTTAGATATTATGATTCTGGATGAAATGAAACAGATTTCGATTGTGTTGATGGATTTATTATTTCAAACTTTAAAATACTGTATATGTACAATACCTAATTTGCAAATCATTGATGACTTCTTTGTATATTTTATGATGAAAACAATTAGATCTGATGTTACAGATGATTTATTTAATAATACGCAATTTAAGTTGCTATTATCACTCAATGAACAATACATGATGATGCAACAATCAGTGGATATTGAAAATAAAGTTTACAAATACATCATGAATGATACAATTCCAAAGTCTTTTGTAGGATTGCTACTTCTGAAATTCAATAGGGAAAAAGATCCTTCTTTATTAATCATGATGTGTAAGGTTTTATATTTGATTCTAAAGTCTGAGAATCATGGTAAGGATTTTTTTTATTTGAACGATTTATATGTTATAGTCGATGTCTTACTTAGAGAACTACAGAATATGTCACAATCTAACGAAGTTTTACGAAATCCTTTTTTAAGAGTCCTATTGCCCATATTAAAAAATACAGATTTGTCTGAAAAAAAATATCGTAAGGATGACATATCTCATTTGCTGATTTATCTATCCAATCCGGATAATTTATCATCCGATGGCACCATATCTGCTGAGATTTGTACGACAATGACATTGGCACGAAAATGTCTAATTCAAGTGGATTGGCTGGAATATGATGACGACGCTAGTCCAATACCGTACGATACTACAACTGCGCTAAGTAGACATTCAAGTACACCTTCATTACCTGATTCGCCTATACAACGACTAAACTCACGAACTAGTAAATCAACGTTATTTTCCAGCTTATATCAAGATAATATATCCTCTGAATCAATTAACCAGAGAAGAGCCAAAAAACTACCTCCACCGCCACCACCACCACCACGTTCGAGACATGCATCTGTTCCCAAGATATGATTGTACGTTACCCCCCTGTTTTGATCTTTATATAATAACCAGCTTGTTACATTTAGTAGAATAATAGATAATATAAAATATATTAGTATCTCACTCTTAGGATTTTGAGTACATACAGTTGTGTCTTTTATACATAAACATATATAATTATCTATGTTAATAGATGTAGAATAAAAATCAGTAAAATAAAAATCAGTAATCCATCATATTTACCCAATTACAAAAGTAATCTCAATCCAGAAGCTGGAGCTCCAATCTTTGAGACTAAAGCTATTGAATCTAACTTGCCTTTTTCACTAGCGTGGTATTTTGCGCCACTTAAAGGATCAGATACATGTTGAGAATCTTTGTAAATAGGTGTATGAGTAGCCGCGCAAATATCAAACTCTGCATAAGGATCGAAATCTAATTCCACATCATCGTGAGCAATAGAATCAGCTTTGTCTTTGATTTTTCTAGCTTGATCAGCACGAGGTCCAGAAGACATGATTTTCAAAAATTCACTGGCAAAGTATGAAGCTTGAACGTAGTTCTTGTTTTTGAAGTTTTGTGACATAGCGACCTGTAAGGCATTGCTACGGTGCACTGGTGCTAACTTGGCTCTTGTGAAGTAGGCAGCAAGTTCGAGATTACGTTTAATTTCTGTTGCTGGTAAAGAACGACGTTCTAATTCGATAGATAAACCAAGGATGTATTCTCTTGCTGTCACAAGAGCTTTACGTGCAGTATTTTCATCTTCTTCATTGTTTAATGCAAGTAGAATAACACGATAAATGACCTCCCTGAATGATTCAATGGCCAATTCTAACTTGTTGGCTTTGAATAATTTGAAACCTTCGTTTAACTTGTCGGTAATAACTTCAACACCTTGAGTAAAAGGTAAAATTTCAGCAGTATCCACTTCGTCTGCATTGGAACGAATGAATCCCGTTAAGCTTGGTAGTTCGGAGGGAGTTCCTGGCAAATATGTTCTACAACCTTCATAGGTGTCTATAAAGTATTTTCTTAACGGAGCAAAATCAACGATACCAGCCTGTTTGCTCAACGCTTGAGTTGCAGCTTCGAATGCACCAGCAGCAACCAAGATAGCAGGTAGTTTGGAATTTCTAACCCATATAGCAGTTTCAGATTCCTCTACTGTGGTATTAGTGGTTGCACTTTCAACAGTTGCTTCTGCTTCTGCTGGCAAATCTTCATCAATGACCAAATCTTCATCACCTAAATCCCAGGCATCTTCCTCTTCACCAACAATATCATCATCAAACAATTCATTGCTTTCTTCAGCAGATTGGGTATTTAGTTCAACTGGTTCTTCTTCTTCTTCCTCACGGTCATCAATACGTAAATCATCGACTTCGCCAAGAATTGCCTTTTCAAAGTATGATAATTCTGCCTTTTCCAAAGGCCATTCTTTGAGTGGCTCAGAAATAACAGGTTTCTTCACAACAGTTTTTTGAGAAATATTATCTGGTAATACGACGTCTTGTTCATCAAAACCAGCCTTCGCCAAGTAAGAAGCAGCTGCATCGCTATCACCTCTAGCTTGTGCCATTGCATACGCCAATGGAATCGAGCCAGCCTGTGCGAAAATCTCGGCTCTCTTTTTAGCTGAATTGTTATAGAATGTGTTCAATAACATGCTGGAAACATCACTACGGGTTTCAGCAATTTTTTCCATTTTTGACAACTTAGAATGTTCGCCTGTAATTAAATATAGGAATGATAACTTATCAAATGAATGGTTAGTTTGGTAGATCATTTCACTTAACTCAGCATTACCTTGTGCAATAGCTTCTTCATTCAATCTGTTCCAAACAAAATCATTATTTAATTTTTTAGCTTCTTCTAAGGCAACTTCAAGATTACCATATTCGATAGCTAAGTCAAAACGGATTTGTGGATCTTGGACAAATTGCAAAGCTATTTCGGGATAACCAGCCTTTTGTAAATATGAAATAATGTTCTGACCCACCAAAGTAGAATTTTTGATTATACGTAATACTTCGGGGAAATTCTTATTCACTAAGGCTTTCTTGAAACGGTATTCAGTTGGGTCTATGGATATAATCTCCACTTCTGCATCACGATTTAATGTATATAATAATTTCCCTTGTACCTTAGTGATGTACAAGGTTTTCTCCAAGGTTTTGATAATACCTCTATCACCATTTAATAAAGCATATCTAATATGATTTAAGGTAGAATAAATCAATACACCAGTTTCGTCCCATGCTGCACTTTTGATTCTAATAGTTTCATGCATAGAATTGATTAATTCTAATCTCTTTGTGGCGATAGTAACGGTGTGCTTACTCATTAAAGCGACGTACTGGCCGTCCGGAGACCATGAAACATATTTGACGTTTTTGACTGATAATTCTGCCAATTTCTTACCTTGCTGGACATCAAACAATGCGACTTCTCTTGGATGTAACAACAACACGGTACCTGGACCAGCATAAACAATATCCTTCAAAGTGTTTTCGATCTTGATTGATTTTGTTGTCTTATTTTCCAAAGTACGTACCTCTACAGTTTCATTTTGTTTATCATAGATCACAAATCTATTTCGAGCCACAAACGTTGCAAAAAGACCAGAATCTTCGATAACGCTGACAGGATCAACAGCTCCAGTTGGTTGTTTTGGTAATACCACTAAAGCAAATTTATCATTACCTTCATTGACTAAAATAGAATGCTGAGATGGATTATACGATATACTTCTGAAAGCATTCCAGGTTTGGCCAATCTTATTTAGGGAAACGTATGGCAACGATGAGACCTTCTTGGTAAAATCAAAAACTTGGACTTGTTTTTCTTTGTTGACGAAAAATAATTGTTTTTGATTAATAACGTTACAAGGTCTTTCGCGATCTAATTTGAAAATCATAATACCAGAATCATGAGCTGCGCCAAATAAGTTAATGTTTGGATGTGCGGCCACTAACCAAAATCTATCTGCTTCTCTCTTGAATTGCTTGACTGGGATTCTTTTATCTAGGTCCCAAACTCTTAAGGTTTTATCTTCACCAACAGAGATGATTAAATTCTGGGATGGGTGGAAAATAACACTGTCGACGTTGTTAGTGTGACCCCTGCAAGTGTCGACTTCCCAGGCTTTTGTAGAACTCATTCTCCACAACTTCACCTGTCTATCGTCACTACCGGATACAATCAATGGTAACGTTGGATGGAACGAGGCCCAATTAACACCTCTGGTATGACCCTCCAGGATAAATTTCACCACACAGTCGCCAAAAGTGCCATCCAACAAGCTTTGCTGTTGAGAGGATAACTGGTCCTCGAAGCTGTTTAGGTTATTCGACGGAGCAGAGTGTCTTTTTCTTAGTCTCGAAATGTCCCAGACTCTTACGGAATCGTCTAAGGATGCGGAAACCACCAGGTCCTCAGTTGGATGGAATTGAGCACACATAACAAAATGGTTATGGCCGGTCATGCATGCCAATTCTTTTCTGTTCTGCCAGTTCCAGATTCTGATAGTCTGATCGTCCGAAGCAGATATAATCCAAGGCAACTCACGATGGAAAAACACGGTACGAACATAGTCCAAATGGCCTGAGAGTGTGTACAGACATTTGTTAGTCTCCAGCGACCACACCTTGATGGTGTAGTCGTCACCAGCAGAAACGAAAATCGGCTGCGTTGGATGGAAGTCTATTCCTCTGACCGGTCCCTTATGGTCCTCGAACCGATGTAACAGCGTCCCCATTCTATAATCCCACAGCTGAATAGTGGAGGAAAACAAAGCCACAAGAACCCAGGGCCTAGACGGATGAAAGGCAACGCCCTTGGCCCTTGTAGACTTCGATTCGAATTTAGTTAGCATCTTCATCTTTGGCAATCAGACAAATAAATAAAAGCAGTTGAGCGGAGAAGAAGATGGCAAAGATAACTATAGCTGATACTCTTGATTTTCGTCCTAGTCTTTCGTACCTCTCCTACGACTTAATTGACCACTTCCACAAGCAATCTCCAGCAACTATCCTTAAGATCTCCTTGGATTGAGTTGGTTTGATCGCAAACGTTTGAAACTTCCTTGTTGTTTCGTTGTCGTTTTTTGGTTTTTCCTTGTTATTTTTGGGAAGTTCCACGTATCACGCCACACGAAGTGCTCACGTGAGCGCCATGCGCTGTCCTGCCTCGAACAGCCTGCCGCATCCACACCACACAAGCACCGCCAACCTGCTTGTGTGGCACACCAATTCGCAGCAAGACGTGCGCTACTGCGTCTATTGTATTGTATTCGGTGTGAACGTCCCGGGCTCACAATGGCATGCCGACGGCACGAGCTTACATAGATACATATCTACACAGGTACATCTGGACGCCAGGGAAAACCGCTCGGCAAGTGATGGCGTGTGCGTGGGACCTGATTCACAGGGCCCCCCAGGGGCGTGGGCCAGCGTGCCCCCTCCGAGTCACAAGAATATTATTAGCACTCAACCGTGTCTATGTGTCCGCAACGAGTCTGCAGGTTGCCTCGTCAAATTTGATGAGGCCATGGTCCTCCTTCAATTTTTTCTGCTTCAGGATCAGCAAGTTGTACAGCACCGCCAAGAGCGGCGCTGGGACGTTGTTTTTCTGGGCTATGCGTATTGGATTGCCCAAGATCACCTCCAGCTCCATCAACTGGCCCTTCTCCACGTCGACACACATCGACGGTTTGAAAAGGATATTCCGGGTGATGTTGGTGAAAAATTCTATGAATTGCTCTTCCAAGGTGATGCCCTCAGACGCTGCAATGGCAACGATCTCCCGCATGGCAGGCTTGAACAACTCCAACTCAGTCTTGTCAGAGTTAAACTGTAACGCACGCGCAACGTCAATGCCCACCAGCGCCGTCGTCGTGTTGATTGCGGCATTGTATAATAACTTCTTCCACCTGGAATACCTAACCCGTTCGTCAAATTGAACAACGTTCTTCCCCGAATCGTATATTTGCACCAGTTGCTTTGCTGACAGAACACACTCGTGATCATCTTGGTCAAACGCCCCAAAGGAACAATGGTCCTGCCCCACTTGCTTAATATGGCCCGGCTGCAATTTTGTGGAACCTATAAATTGAATCCCCGATATGATATTGTAATGCAGCTCATCGGTGTTGTATTTCTCATGGATAGAACATTCGATATCAATGCCATTTTGGACCAATACTATGGAACTGTATTTAGGGGTGTCGGTAGCACCACCCTCGTCGATTATCTTGGCATTGGATCTCAAAACAGGTTCGATGAAAACGTCCGTCCTAGATGCAGAAGGACCATCTGGTATGTTTTTGGTAGTAACAATAATGTAATCAAAAAACAGGCCGCTTTTTGCGGCATCCTCGACGCTGTGGTAAACATGGTGAGGTCTCCATTGCTCAATCACACCGTAGTCACAAGAGTCAATGTGGTAGCCCTTATCTAACACCAAATTATAATCGGATCTGACAACTAGTGATACATTACACTTTCCTGCTGCATGTAGAGACAACGCAGTGATGACACCAACCCCACCGGCTCCAATAACCAGCACTTCAACCATACCTGTATAATATCTAAAAAAGAAACCTTATCGCCCACACACGTTCTATCTCTCTTTCCCTATTAACAACAGATAGACTAGATCTCTCGTAATGTAGATGGGATGCGATCTGTATCTTGTATGCTGGTTTCCTAGGTAGTGCAGGGGTTGGTTCATATACTTATTGCAGAAGAACCAAAGTCAAAAGTGAAAAATTTCATCGAAAAAAACTCGAAAAATTTCTCGAAGCAATGGAACACACACGCACACATACTTCTGTTTAACACACACAGCAGTTACAAGAGTGTGTTAACTCATTTCTTGAAAGATCTGGTGGAAAATTTGATCAGTGATATTGAGCATTGTTTGTTATTGAATATAACACACAGTTAATTTCGATTCCAGTTATAAGAAAGAAATTCAACGACGAAACTTGAAGATCATCCAAACTAGTATGGCAATGTCAGGTCCATCGAATGCAACTTTTAAGAATAAAGAGAAGCCCCAAGAAGTTCGTAAGGCTAATATCATAGCTGCTCGTGCTGTTGCGGATGCAATTCGTACCTCGCTGGGTCCCAAAGGTATGGATAAAATGATCAAGACATCCCGTGGTGAAGTTATTATTTCTAATGATGGTCATACAATCCTAAGACAAATGTCTATTTTACATCCTGTTGCTAAGATGTTAGTAGAAGTATCTGCAGCTCAAGACACAGAGGCTGGTGATGGTACCACGTCTGTGGTTATTTTGACTGGTGCCTTGTTAGGGGCCGCTGAAAGGTTACTAAATAAAGGAATTCACCCAACTATAATAGCCGAATCATTCCAAAGAGCTGCCAAGAGATCAGTGGAAATATTATTAGAAATGTCTCATAAGATCTCATTAAAGGATAAGGAAGATCTGGTTCGTGCTGCATCAACTTCATTGAGTTCTAAAATTGTATCGCAATATTCTTCCTTTTTGGCCCCATTAGCTGTGGATTCCGTTTTGAAGGTAACACAGGAAGAAAGTAAAAATGTTGATTTAAATAATATTAGACTTATTAAGAAAGTTGGTGGAACAATTGATGATACCGAAATGGTGGATGGTGTTGTATTGACTCAAACCGTGGTTAAAAGCGCTGGTGGTCCAACAAGAAAGGAAAAGGCCAAAATAGGATTAATACAATTTCAAATATCTCCACCAAAACCGGATACAGAAAATAATATTGTGGTTAATGATTATAGACAAATGGATAAAATTTTGAAAGAAGAAAGAGCATATCTGTTAAATATCTGTAAGAAGATTAAAAAGGCCAAATGTAATGTTATTTTAATCCAAAAGTCTATTTTGAGAGATGCAGTAAATGAATTGGCCTTACATTTCCTGGCTAAACTAGGCATCATGGTAGTAAAGGACATTGAAAGGGAAGAAATTGAGTTTTTGTCCAAAAGCCTTGGCTGTAAACCAATTGCCGATATTGAGTTATTCACTGAAGATAGATTAGGTTCTGCAGATTTGGTAGAAGAAATTGACGATGATGGTTCTAAAATTGTTAAATTTTCTGGTATCAAGAATAACGATGCTAAACCAACCGTATCTGTCGTAATCCGTGGTGCAAATAATATGATTTTGGATGAAACAGAGAGATCATTGCATGATGCATTATGTGTGATCCGTTGTTTAGTTAAAGAAAGAGCCCTAATTGCAGGTGGGGGTGCAGCTGAGGTAGAAATTTCTCGTAGATTAACTAAAGAATCAAGAGAAATCGGTGGTGTGGAATCTTATATTTGGCAAGAATTTGCTCAAGCCATGGAAATCATCCCAACTACTTTAGCTGAGAATGCCGGGCTAAATAGTATTAAAGTCATTACAGAATTACGTTCAAGACATGAGATGGGTGAAGTTAATGCTGGTATCTCAGTAAGACGATCCGGAACCACTGACACTTTTGAAGAACATATTTTACAGCCTGTATTAGTATCGGCCAGTGCTATCACCTTAGCATCAGAGTGTGTTAAATCAATCTTACGTATTGATGATATTACATTCGCTCGTTAATGTGACACATTTATATGTATTTGTATGCTTTATATATGTACATGTTCCCTATTTCTTTATAAATTTAACAGCATTCTTGCTAAATACATAAGACATTCCACTCAACATTGTGGTAATCCCAACAAAATATCCAAAATATTTGTAATATTCTTCGACAATATTTTCCTGTTCAACATCGTTATCGTTTTTTTCAGATTCATGTTCACTTTCTATATATAATATACCAACTCCTGTCGCCAAATACAACATTTGAAAAAAAGTATTCCATTTGGATATCTTAGTTGGCTGTACCTTGATTGTTGGATATCCAAATATATTAAAGTAGGATTCAATTGACACTTTATGATATTGTCGCCATAATGAAGTCAGCCTTATATACATCCCGCTCATGCCTAGTAGAATATCTCTACCAACAATCATCGAAGCAATTGATATTGGAATTACTTGAGGACCTGTAGGGAGTGACAAAGCCACTGTCGTAACTGTCATCAACAACTTATCAGCGATGGGGTCTAGTATAGTACCAGCTACTGATTCTGCTTTATAGCGTCTTGCAATATACCCATCCACAAAGTCAGTGATACATGAATATGTAAACAAGCCTAGAGCCCATGGAAGATTGCCAACCCATAATTGATAACCTATAATAGGTGTACAAAGAATTCTCGATACAGTTAAGCCATTGGGCACAGTTTTCCATAATTTGGAATATCTGGGTTTAGAAGCTTCGGGTATCGACCCATAAAGTCTTTTATTATTCCACAATAGTCGTTTTATAGCAGCATCTCTTACTAACATGACTTGTTTGTTAGTGTCCTTTTTAGAGGATGTGTAGTTTCGAATGAAGAATAAAAAGTTTCAAATTAAAGAACAATTATGACTCAATTATCGATTAAAAACAAACAACTAACGTAGTTGTAACTAGTTGTAAACAATTCACAGTGAATCGCATTGCTGGCACAACGACTGTACTACGTAGATTACAACATCAAATGAATGTTTTAGTTTACAATGGCGCTGGGACTACCCCGGGTTCTGTAAGACATGCTGTTGAATGTTTAAGAGATCTACTGGAACCATATTATGCTGTCAATACCGTATCTAGTAAAGTTTTACAGTCTGAACCTTGGATAACCAAAACTTTTGCAATTGTTGTACCTGGTGGCGCAGATTTACCTTATGTGAGAGAATTCAATGGGTCCATTCTGGACAAGATCAAAGATTTCGTTTTGAATCATGGTGGTGTTTACGTTGGTTTTTGTGCAGGTGGGTATTTTGGTAGCTCTAGAGTTGAATTTGCTCAGGGAAATCCTCAATTAGAAGTAACTGGTAGTAGAGAACTGAAATTCTTTCCAGGAATTGCTAGGGGACCTGCATTTAATGGGTTTCAATATCATAGTGAAGCAGGTGCAAGAGCAACTACATTGATCCTACCAGATGGTTCTAAACTAGAAACATATTTCAACGGAGGAGCTGTATTTGTTGATGCAGATAAGTATGATAATGTTGAGGTATTGGCTAATTATAATGATACCATAGATGTTCCAGCATCAACTAGTAAGGCAGGTGAGATAGCTGCTATAATTTTAGCATCCTGTGGAAAAGGTAAGGCACTCTTAACAGGTCCTCATCCAGAATTTATGCCAAAACTATTGGAGAAATCTCAAGATCCTACTTTTAATAAAAACGTAGTTGCAGTACTTAAAGAAAATGAGTCCAAGAGGTTACAACTAATGAGAATGATATTGCTAAGAGCTGGATTCAATTGCAATTTGGATTTTAACAATGTTAGAGCGCCAAGTCTCACCCCGTTATTCTTAGCTTCAGCTCCAGGAAAAGCATCATTACTAAAGGAATTTATTGGACAACTACAAGATGTACCTGTTACAGAAAACTATGTTGAGTTACAATGTGCTCAGGATACATTTCGATTTTATAATGGTTATGGGGATAATATTGGGCAAGCATCAAAGATCTTAATTAATAAAGAGCCTGATGAGGTGCCTAAACCCATCCTGTTGCCTAAAGAGACCGATGTTTTAACTAACGATGTTACACCTAATTTTGATACATCTAAATATTTTGCAAATTTAAATCCAAACAACACTGTTGGTTCGTTATTGTTATATGGAGAAGTCGTTACTTCGACAAGTACAATTTTGAATAATAATAAACAATTATTAGGTTTATTTCCCGAGAATTCTTTGCTTCATGTTGGTACTATTCAAGTATCAGGTAGAGGAAGAGGTGGTAATATTTGGGTGAATCCCAAGGGAGTTTCAGCATCAACGGTGTCGATTTCATTACCCACAGTATCTCCAGTGACTAATGCGCCTGTATCAATTGTATTCGTCCAATATTTGGCAATGTTAGCATATTGTAAAGCAGTTTTAAGTTACGCACCTGGATTTGAAGACTTGCCGATTAGAATCAAATGGCCTAACGATTTATATGTACTGGACCCAAAATACTATAAAAGCAATAACTTATCGTTATTGGGAACACAATTCAATCACAATTTAGTTCCTTTGAGTGATATTGAACCTGCCTATGTCAAGCTTGCAGGTCTTCTCGTAAATACAAACTTTCTCAACAATAAGTATTCCTTGTTGCTTGGATGTGGCATTAATGTGAGTAACGATGGGCCCACAACGTCGGTAAACGCATGGGTCGATACATTGAACAGCGAAAGAGAACGCGTTGGGATGGAGTTACTACCAAAGGTTGAGATCGAAAGATTATTGGCACTGTATATGAACAATTTACAAAGTATTTTGAATTCTTTTATTAATTATGGTGCAAGTGTTATTTTGCCAGAGTATTATAGACTATGGTTACACTCAGGACAGATTATCACATTGCCAAATTTTGGCAATGCCCGTGCCAAGATAGATGGTATAACTTCTGATTACGGTTTATTGATCGCAAGAGAATTAGTTTCTGGAAGCAATACTCAATATACAGGCCACATATACCATTTACAGCCGGATGGAAATACTTTTGATATTTTCAAGGGCCTGATAGCTAAAAAGGTTAATTAACTGGGAATGAAATAAATGCACTCTTAAATTTCTTAAATCTAACTTTCTTATCAAAGTTTTAAAGGAGACAGTTTAAGCCATATTTCTTTTTATCTATAGATATATAGAAGGTATACAGATAATATAGCTGTAATTATATGACGACTACTTAAATTACTATGGGTAGATATTGTACAATAAAAACATAAAACATTAACAGGAGATATAAATAAAACATTTTATGATTAAGCCAGAAACAAGCTGCCAAAATACGACAGTATCATTAGAATTATTTATCTTCCTTCGATTTGTCATCTTTAGGAGAGTATGTAGGAGAACCCGGACTATAGCTTGGTGATGTAGGACTATAGCTTGGTGATGTAGGACTATAACTTGGAGAGGTAGGGGAGTAGGATGGTGATGTAGGACTATAACTTGGAGATGTAGGGGAGTAGGATGGTGATGTAGGACTATAGCTTGGTGATGTAGGACTATAACTTGGAGATGTAGGGGAGTAGGATGGTGATGTAGGACTATAGCTTGGTGATGTAGGACTATAACTTGGAGATGTAGGGGAGTAGGATGGTGATGTAGGACTATAGCTTGGTGATGTAGGACTATAACTTGGAGATGTTGGGGAGTATGATGGAGAGGTAGGAGAATATGAAGGAGATGTAGGGCTATAACTTGGGGATGTTGGGCTATAACTTGGGGATGTTGGTGAATAAGCAGGAGAAGTGGGAGAAAATCCTGGGGATGACACTCCACCAAAACCTGGAGACATTGGTGCATCACCATAGGCACCAAATGGAGATGTAGCACCACCGTAATCGGCTCCTCCATAAGCAGTAAAACCTCCAGCCATCGCATCTGTAGACCCTGCATCCACTAGAGGAGAAAACATCAGTTCATCTTTGATGTCTAATTCAGTATTGACTAATCCGCTTTCGCTGCTATAAGGTGTAGAACCACCGACCTCACCGGCTTCAAGTTCCATGACCTTTTGCTCTGGCATGTACTTAACTAACGATTCCTCGTCGATCATAACGTCAAAGGCACCTGTACCAATTGGTGCCATTTGACCTAAGATAACGTTTTCAGAAACACCACGACAGTCATCTAATTCAGCAGAAGCACCTGCTTCAAATAAGATTTCAACAGTTTCTTCGAAAGAACATCTCATTAACGCACCAGTAGAAGATCTATTGAAACCATGACGTGTCACAGAAGTCAGCCCACCTTGAGTAGTCATAACATCAACTAACAATGCCATATGACGGTAGTTAACATAAGAACCATCAGATGCAATAACATTATACACTTCTCTGTACAAGGCAGCACGACCTGCTTCGATACCAAGAACCTCCATGATGTCAATAAATGAATTCGTATAAATTCTATTAGCATCGACACCAGGAACAGTCATAACCTCTGACAAGTTCACACCATCTGTTTCTAAAACCCATTCAGGAACCTTTTCATATTCTCCAGTTTCGCTCGGCATTTTTCTGTCATATTTCATCATGACTACACGCTCAATATTCTCAACACCACGTAAGGTTATGTTTTCCAACATAGTGTTTTCAATCTTCTTCAACATATGGTCTTCTTCTGCCTCAGTTTCAGCATCCAATGACTTTGGACGAACAACACGGCAACGTATAATCAGCTTCTCTGCGTTATCTTCAGACCAAATAACGAAAAGATCATTCTTGAATGTTTCCTTTATACTTTCACCAACTTGACCCATTGTTAAATCCTTATCATTCATAGCTGCACGATCCATTTCTAAACGTAATAACCATGGGGAATGTTGATCAAGTGATTGTTCAGTTTCTTCATCCATTAATGAAAAATGTAATTGGATAATTTCTTCATCTTCGGGAATAACAGTATAACGAGGGTCAGGGTCATAATAAATTTCGGATGCAACTGTCACACTCTTCAAAGTGGTATGTTCAATTGCAGATCTGATAAATTTAGCTTTCTCTTGGTCAACCGCATATTCTGGTTCTAGGTAAACAGTTAAGGAAGGAGTTTTCATATTCTTAGCAACGTTTAGAATTTCCTTTAAACGAGGAACACCTGATGTAACTTTCTTGGATGCCACACCCGCAAAATGGAACGTGTTCAAAGTCATTTGTGTTGCGGGTTCACCAATAGATTGAGCAGCTAATACACCCACCATTTCACCAGGATGTACCACGGAACGAAGAAATTGAGCTTCAACATTGTTTAATACCCACTCAAAAGCCTGTTTTGTTAATCTATATTCTTGTAGAACTCTTCTAGTTGCTAAACGTGACCGAACCAGACAACAGAACAACGTAATAGCATCATCCTGGGCCTTTTTGATGATATAACTTTTACCTCTTAACACAAGTAAATGAGTCAATAAGTCCTTTACACCATACACAACATCGCGAATTGTTAGATCAGATGGTTTACTATGGTCAATACGGAAAGTTTGCTGTGCATTTTGAATGATACGCTTAATATTTACAGGTAGTGGCCAATTCGATTCACCATCAACAAATACATTTCTTAAGAAAATACGATCGTTTACCAATTGTTTATATTCTTCATCTAGCATTGACTGTGACTTCAGATCACCAGTAATTTCAGATCCAGACTCCAACAATGAGGGATCCAATGCATGATCAGGATTTAACAAATCAATTCTAAATCTCTTTTCAAATGCGGCATCAGATCCACCAATGGTATCAATTGACTGTTTCTCAATATGGGAAGCATCAATACCATCTTCACCATAGATGAACTGGATGACGTTACCTAGGGAGTTTCTTGTCGTACCATCATAATGAACCATAATATCCTCCAAGGCTTTGACCAGACGACGTTGAATATAACCAGTTTCTGCAGTTTTCACAGCGGTATCGATTAAACCTTCACGACCACCCATAGCATGGAAAAAGAACTCTTGAGGAGTCAATCCTCTTAAATACGAATTTTCTACAAAACCCTTTGACTCTGGAGAATAATCATCTTTAGAGAAATGCGGCAGTGTACGATCAACAAAACCATAACCAATACGTTTACCTTCAACAGATTGTTGACCCACACATGCTGACATTTGAGCGATGTTAATAAACGAACCCTTTGAACCTGCACTAACCATTTGTTTAACATTATTTAAATCTTTCAGATTAACCTCTGCTAAACGACCAGCCTTATCTCTTGCTTCATTTAAGAAACGAACAACATTATCTTCGAACGATTCACGTAAAGTCATACCGTGCTTAGCGGTCAAAAGATTGGCTTGGGCCTCTTTAGTAACATCTTCAACTTTCTTCTTGGCATCGGCAATCGTAGTTGTAATTTCTCTCATCGTTTCACCATCAGCAATGGTATCACCAATACCCGTAGAGAACCCATTATGAAGTAACCAAAAGTTGACAACTTTTTGAATGTTACCAAACAACTTTGCACATACTTGAGGACCTTTTTCTCTTGTCACAACATGAATTAGACCACCACTGGATGAACCAACAGTCTTTTTGTCAACAACACCAAAAACGATTTGACCATCAATAATAAGCATGCCATTGTCCTTTGGTGATAACAAGGTAGTGCCTTCGTCGAATCTTTGAAGGTGAATACCTTTTGGAATTGCTATAGACAAAATTTGTTTACCAGACCACAGTGGTTTTGGTTTGATAATTGCTGGGGTTGGAATCACACCATCCCAATCAGGAACCCAATAAAGCATATTCAGCACTTGATCAAATTCAATAAAGGTATCTCTTAACGTTAATTTTCTGATACCACATAAGGTATCTTGCACAATACCCATACAAGGTTTATTGGATTGTGGGGAAACAATCTGTAATGGGACTGCACAAAGTTGTGATAATTCAGCTCTTGTTTCTTCAGATTGAGGCACATGTAAATTCATTTCATCACCATCGAAATCAGCATTATATGGAGAAGTAACAGACAAGTTTAATCTGAACGTAGAATAAGGGATAACTTTAACTCTGTGAGCCATCATAGACATCTTGTGTAAGGAAGGTTGACGATTGAACAAAACTGGATCATTATCCATGATGTGACGTTCAACTTTCCAACCATATTGTAATTGGATGTCACCTGAACGCTTACTATATCTTAAATCGATACGATCACCATTATCACGGATAACGTATTTAGCACCTGGATGTTCATTGGCACCGTTTCGCACTAATTGGGTCAGTCTGTCTATATTATATGGTGTGACCACTTCTGGATATGTAAGGGTTCTAGCAATGGATTTAGGAACACCGACTTGATCTAAATCTAAATTTGGATCACCAGAAATAACAGTTCTAGCTGAGAAATCAACACGCTTACCCATTAAATTACCTCTGATACGACCTTCTTTACCTTTTAAACGTGCACGGATTGATTTAACTGGACGACCAGACTTTTGTAAAGCTTGAGGTTGACCTGCAATATCATTATCCATATATGTTGCAATATGGAACTGAAGTAAACTCTCTGCTTCCTCTATAGCATGGTGAGGTGCACCATTGTGTTCTAGAGTTTCCAGACTTATATTGGCTTTTAAAATATCGGCTAGTTTGAAGGTTAAATCATCTTCACCTCTTTGAGATTCATTGAAGGAAATTGATGGACGAACAGGTGGAGGAGGTACTGGTAAAACTGTTAAAAGCATCCATTCTGGACGAGCGAATTCTTCGTTGAACCCAAGTCTATGTGAATCTTGAGGTGAGATATGTTTAAATATATTTAAGATCTCTTCTGTGCTTAAGACTCTTTGTTCCGGTTCATCTGCATCACCCGTGCTTTTATCTTTTTTCCAACTACCAACTAATTTCAAACCATCCTTACGGACAGTAGGTTGAGCATTACCACAACCACCACGAGATATTAATTGGGTTGGGTCATCTTCTGATGGGTAATCTGTATCACAAACCATTTTAGTTTTACAAAGAGACCATACGGTATTGAATCTCTTCTTTGGATCTTTGATACTTATTGCTTGTCTCATTTGCTCATTGTGTTCATCTAATAGAAGTTTACCACAATGCATACAAACACATTCACAGACTTTTTTAATTTTTGCAATAAAACCAATGTGGAAAACAGGCTTAGCTAGATCGATGTGACCAAAATGACCGGGACATTCATTCATACCCTCTTGACATGTTTGACACTTTAAGTTACGGTCAATTGAACCCAATCTTGGGTCATTAAGACCACCAATCTTGGCTCGTGTTTGCGTTTCGTCCATGGTTTCTGGGAATCTAATTTTAGCCACACTAATAGCTCTTGCTTCTTCCGGAGAGAACAGCCCGAATTGGACCTCTTTGATAGTACGTAATGGAGCACTAGAATATTGTTCACCAACCATTACTTATACTATTTAAAATGATTCTATGATTTTTTTAGACGGAATATATTTGCTTTTAAATTGACAATAAAAGTTTCTTTTTTTTTAGTAGTTTTTTAAGTTATTATGAAAAGGTAATAAATCTCCCAAATAAGTTGAATTATCTTGCAATGTTTAATTTATTCGTTCCTAATATATGGTATTGAATGGGAACAGTATGTAAAAAAATGTCCTGACCGATATCTATTCTTAAAAGAAAATGAAAAAAAATAATAAAAATGCAATTGGATTCAGGAATTGGGTAATCAAAGTTCACAATATCTAACAAACAACGTCCCTATTGGAGATTGAAAAACAATTCAATTTAGTAAATCAGTTATTCCCTTGTCTTATTTCAAAACAATTGCACCAGGAAAAAATATTCCTGTGAAGGGGGTGACGAAGAAGAGTTATGTTTTTTTTTTTCTTTATTCGCTATAATCTACCACAATACTGGGGTAGTATTGTTAATAAAAATACGTATGTTGTTTTCCAAAGTTCGGATACTGTGTAGATTCCCACTAGTAAATCCACAAATTGCTTGGTCACTGTCAGATTTCGAAACTCAAAAACAAAACAAAGAAAAAAACAGGGAAACTAAATTGAAACTAAACCACACTATAAGCCCAATAAAATAATGAGGTGTGCTCTCACTGCTATAAACCTGGTATCCTTAAAGCTCCTCTTCAAAACGAACCTTTTTAGTCAAAGTTTGTTGTTTCTTCGTTGACTTTTGAAACTTTTCATCACCAAAAAATTTTTATGTTTGGGAAAATTGTTCTTTTACTGTTGTTTTGCCACCGAAACAGCGATTTTGGTACCTCGTGAAAAATGACATAATCTCGATAAACAAAAATAAAGGGAGTAAGTAGGCAGCGTGGTCGCAGTGAGTTGCAGAATGAAATCAACTACGGTTCACTGAGCTCGGATGCACCAGGGTCTTCCTCCTCCTCATCGGCGTCTTCGCAGTCGGCATAATTGTCCTCTTCAACAGAAGATTCGTTCGGTTCCGGAATATACTCCTGATCATTGTTGTCATCCCCCATCCAAACAGATCGATTGCTGTCGTCGTGGATCTTGATAATATCCTTCAAGGCACTCTCGTAGCGAGTTTTGTCATCAGATATGACTGCCCTGAGTTTTTGAACGTGTCCGTTATCCTCAATGATTGAACCTGTGTGTAGATCTATCACGTCACCTTGATCTTCAATTGATTCATATTTTTCTATTATACTGGTCCAGACCTTCTTCATGTTTTCGTCGGCTCGTTTATGTCGTCTCATTGCCTCTTCGTCGGTCAGTTTCGGTATTAGTTTATTTTCCTTGGACATGATATATATGTGACCGTTGGCAGAGTCCATGTAGTTGATATCATTCGTGTTGGCGTCCTTTTGTTCGTTCTTCTTAGGTCTTCCGGGTTTTCTTTTGACTTGGATAGGTCTCATGGGCTCTAAATCGATCCTGGAGATAGGCTCATTATGTTCTTTCAACAGTCCTCTTAATGCAGAATGAAGTTTCTTCAGAGAATTTTTCTTCTTTTTCTGAACTCTACTTGATGGTTTCTGTGCCATAGTTCTTTTTACTGTTGGTGGCATAGACGAAAAGAGACAACAACTCAGCAATGAAAATGCAACGAATGCAAGGTTCCTCGACTGGCTTTCTTTTTAATTTTTCTTGTTTTACGTATGTCTCTTGGTGTAGAGAGCGAATTCTTTCCTTCTGCATTTTTTGTGCGAAGTTCGGCGCGTAACATCTTGTTCGATCTCAAACATATAGCTATATATTCTGTGGTAAATAAGCCCTGCTTGGCCTATGAAGGCAGTCGACCGGAAAAGATCAAAAGGTGAATAGAGATCGGGCAGCCTTGAAGTATTCGTTAAGACTAGCATGATCTTGCAACTCTGTTTTTGGCGTCTCTCTGTTTCGATTTTTGGTATGGTTTTTTTAATCTTGGTAATTATAGTTTTGTTCGGGAAGAGGGAAATTCGAGGGATGCGCCAACACCAGAACAACAATGTACTGAAATGTATACAAGTACAATATTAGAAACAATTGTCATCCTTCAACAGGGGTCTGTTCTATCTCTCGCGCTATACGCACATACTTACAAATGGCCACACTTGGCATATCTCCTGAACAGAGCTTTGGACATTCACATGGCGTATTGTGGTGTTTCTCATTGGCATGCCTCTTACTTCGTCCCTCCTTTGTTTCCATCGCTCCGAGCGTCAGCTTTTTATAGTTCAGCAGTTCGGCGGCTAAATAAAAGGGTCATTTTGTCCGCGTCCCTTTTTTAGATCATCCGGACTGGGGAGGGCGAAAAAATAGGTATATAAGGTCAATGGGATCTCAGGGAAAAAACAAAAAACAAAAATTGGGGAAGCCCTCGTATCCTTCTGCGGTAGGCATGGGAAAATAAGACACTGACTGCAACGACAATGACGGTTACAATAGACTATCACGTACCTCCACCGGAGTTGGAGGTTCTAAAGATGTTCCAACAGTATGACAAGCTGCTTCTCTTACGAAGCATTATCAGAACCATTTTTTCAATTAACAGATCCAAGAGCAGCATCAAATCCCTAGATGTTAGCGTGAATGAACAGGAAGAGACCGTCAAATACCAACTACGTGAAATTAGGGGTAGAGAATTCTTTTTATACAAATTCCTTCTATTTATAATTTTTTTATTTTACGCCATGATCAGATACTCACTGGCTCAGTTTCATAGGATCATGAATAGCAATTCCACTTCTGCTGCTATAACGTACTCTCCTCATAAGATCAGAAAGGACACCGTGAAAATAGCTAAGATCCCCCAAAGGTTGGCCTGCATTTTAGAAAACGTACCCGTGAGCAGCCATGGAACCGGCATCCATGGGTTAATGGAAGATTCAAGTAAAATTATATACTGGGCCTTATCTAGTGGAATAAAAACCTTAATACTTTATGATTATGAAGGTTACTTACAAAAAAACACCGAATACCTGGAGAAAGAAGCATATGATTTGTTACGCAAGAATTACGGCAGCAAGAGTATTCCAAAGATAAATACTCTGACGCCTGCTCCCGAAATAGATCTATTTAAAGAATGCAAAAATGCGGCTTACGACATAAACATCATATTACTTTCGAACGACAATGGAAGAAAGGCTATTGTGAACGTTGCTAACGAAATAATCTCATCAAAGAAGAATGACAAAGACTCTATCACGATGGATCTGATCGATAAAGAACTGTGTAAAAAGATTGGTCCTGAGCCTGATCTGCTGTTATATTTTGGTCCCTATTTGGACCTGCAAGGGTACCCTCCATGGCATCTAAGATTGACAGAACTGTTCTGGATTGAAGATAATTCTTCAGTCAATTATAAGGTATTTTTCAAAGGATTGAAAGAATACGCCAACGCAAAAATCAAAGTGGGAAAGTAACCGCACCGTACCCTACGGACAGGACTCACTCATTGATCGTATTGTGCTGTTATTTTTGTCCTTCTATTACTTCTTCAGTACCGATTTTCACATGACTTGGTTTTCCAAATTTTATCGCTTTTTATTCCCGTATTTTCCTTTGCCTTATCCGATCTCGCTGCGCTTCCAGTTCTTTTTATCAGTGTGTTTGAAACTTAGAGAAATACAAGAAAAAACCTATATTTACACGCTAAATTTTTGATCTGTGCTGTCTTTTTTATTTTTTATTTTTTTATTTTTTTATTTTTCCATTTCCGCCACCCCTCTTCGTGTGAAGAAAGATAGTTATTTGTTATTTATTTATATATTTATTCCTTTACCAAAGTTTCAGTGATTGCATTTTCTTCTTCCAAGGTTTCCATTTACTGTGATTATAAAACGCCAGTTGTTTATTTATTTATCTTTGTGATAAACTAGAAAGACAGCAAGTTCATTTCTGAAATACTTTGATTATAATAAATCAAGAATTTTATTTTTATTTCAGCCTTTTTTTTTTTTGGAATAACATATTCTAAAAAAGACAGTTCAAGATATACAAGGAAACCTAATAGAATTGATTATTATTTGAACTCCAATTACCTTAATAGACTGACTACTGGATAGTACCTGTTAAGATAAATTAAAAAAAGAGAAACGAAAAAATAATTATAATTGCGTTCGTGAAGTTAATTATTGTTTTTTTTGCTTGATAGAATTTAACTTTTATTTTATTTTATAACTACCTCCAATTGGATATCAAATGTATGTCTGACTTCAATCTTTATTACTTTTTTTTCTTTTTTTTCTTTTTTTTCAGTTTTGGTTTCTGGCACATAAGCGTTGCCGATCCAGCTGTACTACTATGAGAACAGAGTTTACTAACTGATTCACATCACAGAGAAAATACAGATAAAAAATGGGTTTATTCGCTTCAAAGTTATTCAGCAACTTGTTTGGCAACAAGGAAATGCGTATTCTTATGGTTGGTTTAGATGGTGCTGGTAAGACAACGGTTTTGTATAAACTAAAATTAGGAGAAGTTATCACGACCATCCCAACAATTGGTTTCAATGTGGAAACTGTTCAGTACAAGAACATTTCCTTCACAGTTTGGGATGTCGGTGGACAAGACAGAATCAGATCCTTGTGGAGACATTATTACAGAAACACCGAAGGTGTTATCTTTGTTGTAGATTCCAATGATCGATCTCGTATCGGAGAGGCACGTGAAGTCATGCAAAGGATGTTAAATGAGGATGAATTGAGAAATGCCGTATGGTTGGTCTTTGCCAACAAGCAAGATTTACCAGAAGCCATGTCTGCTGCCGAGATCACTGAGAAACTGGGCCTGCACTCCATCAGAAACCGCCCATGGTTCATCCAAGCCACCTGTGCCACATCTGGTGAAGGTTTATACGAAGGTTTAGAATGGTTGAGCAACAATCTAAAGAACCAATCTTAAGAATCATGATCTCTTTGCTACTGTTCCAAACGTTCCTCTAGTATATTTTAGAAATCCGTATGTTCTGTCACATCGCGCTACTACTGCACCTCAATGATGGCAGGATATATATATAATAAATAAATTTGTACGTATAAAACAAAATTGTATGTAACTTGCCCGTGCATTCTAGCCTGCCCTGCGTGCTCCTGCACCACGAGCCTTCGCTATACCTTCTGCTGCCCGATCTGGTCTGATCGGCCCGGACTGCCCGGACTGCCCGGACTGCCCACTGCCCATTAGTCCCCCTCTATCTCTTCGTCCCCAAAAACAAAATGTCTGAAACCCCGGTCAGGTGTGAAAGGCTGTGAGTTTGTGACTGTGCACATCCGTACACCGCCAGAAAGCTGAGAATTGCCCGAAAGTTGGCGAAAAAATACACTAGATCCTTTCGAACCCCTATTTTCCGGGGATCAACCCCCGTTTTTGCATTTTTCGTTCCCGAATTTCTCGGTTTCTCGGGCGCGCGCGCTTTTGCGAAAAATCATTCCCAAATCTGAAAAATCTGAAAAATTTCGAAGACCTCGTGAAGATCACGTGCACAAGAATGGTGTAAGAATCATCACCGAAGTGCCCAATATTCCAAATTTTGCAATGAAAAAATCTCGAAGTAAAAAAATTTTCTTGGTGTGAAATAAGATGGAATTAGAGGTAGATAATAATGACAATATTTTTTCACTACTATTTTCAGCTGTAGTGCGTCTCCATCTTTACAGTACTCCTCCGCTACTCCTGATCGAAGAACTGACAAAATGGCTGGTGTTAAAGCTTATGAGTTGAGAACTAAATCCAAGGAACTATTGGAATCCCAATTGGTGGATTTGAAAAAGGAATTAGCTGAACTAAAGGTTCAAAAATTATCCAGACCTTCTCTACCAAAGATCAAGACTGTCAGAAGAGACATTGCTCGTGTATTGACTGTTATCAACTTGCAACAAAGAGAAGCTGTCAGACAATTATACAGCGGTAAGAAGTACCAACCAAAGGACTTGAGAGCCAAGAAGACCAGAGCCTTGAGAAGAGCCTTGACCAAATTCGAAGCTTCCAGCATCACTGAAAAGCAAAGAAAGAAGCAAATTGCCTTCCCAAACAGAAAGTACGCTATCAAGGCTTAAATAGAGAAATGTTTATTTACCGTTTAGACAACATATAGTACTTATATATAGTGTGAATAAATATTTAAACAAGTATAAAAATACCTATTTCTTAACGATTTCTACCCCCCAGTTTAGAGTCAAGTGGGTGGCCTTGTCGTCGTCAATGAACTTGGAGACGGCAGAGTAGTTACCTCTTGCGAGGAAGCCACTTGGGGCCTCGTTCTCAGGTAATTCTACTTGATAGAATGGCTTCGTTTTGGTATTTGGGGCATAAGAGCCTAGATTGTCATCAATCTTGTCCACTGCAATACCAGCTTTCTTGATGTATTGGACGTAACGCAATCCCGTAATGATTTCATGTTGCACTTTGAACGTGATGCGCAATTTATAAATAGACTTTTCCTTTATCTTGTATCGCTTAGATGCTAATTCTTTGATGGTCTCTTCGTTGGTCAGATCAAAACTAATTGGCTCATCATTGTCGATAATCAACTCGATCTTCAATATAACAACCTTTCTGGTATCATTGGGGAATTCCAATGGTAAAACATCAGCATTCAACCCGAGAGATTCCTTCCATTTATTTAATGATTCGTCTTCTTTATCAAGATTCTTGTATTCGTCAAGCGTTTTCTTCGCTTTGACTTTATATTGATCCTCCTCAACCTCGTTAAATTGATCCAATGCCTCGTTGCTCATATTTATAGTAGTTGTACTGGAATATGGTCCTTCTTGTCCCTTTAGATCTTATGTTGGAGGATAGAAGGGTTGAAGTCTTTTCTAACGATTCACAAGATTCCTGTATCTATATATATATTTTTTTCTGGATCGTTCATTGAAACAATTATAACACCTAAACCCACAAGAAGTATACAGATGAAGGTGAAGAAATTAATATAAAGATCGTTATACCTATGTATAATAATGATATAGAAGGGATGGAAGCTTTTTCCTTTCGAAAAAACCAACACCGTAATAAGGAAGGAAGGAAGGAAGGAAGGAAAGAGCCTATGAAAATAATAATAACAATTAGAGATAAAAAAGATAATAAAAAAAGGAGCAGAAAACTTATAAGAAATAATCTGGGGTTTTCCTACTTACTGTTGGTTCGCCTGGTCTTACAGATGGGTCGTACTGTAAGAATTGTCTATTATGATTTTCATCAACTTCCATTATTGCGGCTTGATTACCACATCTATAACAATAATTTGGTGCACTGAAAATAGTTACAACATTTTGTTGATGTGACCAAGCATATCCCTCCATAACTAGTTGATGCGCTCTTGCAACAAGAGTCAAGTCATTAGTATGATTAAATTGTTCACTTATATCTTGACCAAATGTAAACCCTGCACCTCTCGGAGAAATTCCCCAACCCGTTCTATCATCTGGATCACTCCATAATAAGTCACACATGGGCCCCTCATGTGGCACTTCTTGTATTCTGTTTAATTCTCTGACCTGATCAATCGTCTCAATCATAGGAGATAAACCACCATGAAGACAGAATATTCTGTTATCTACTAACGCCGTGATTGGGAAATAGTCGAATAAATCTGTAAACATTTTCCAGACATTTGCGCTACCGTACTTTCTTAGACATTCATCGTAAAACCCATACACTTGGGTGATTTGTCTTGACTCATGATTACCTCTAAGTATTGTAATTCTGTTTGGATATCTAACTTTCATTGCAACTAAATAGGACACTGTTTCTACGGAATAATAGCCTCTATCGACGTAATCACCCATAAACAAGTAGTTTGTGTCCGGACAAGGGCCACCCACTTTAAATAACTCGATCAAGTCGTGGAACTGACCATGGACATCACCACATATAGTCACGGGTACATTGATAGGCTTGACATTCTCTTCGAATTGCAACACGTCTATGGCCATCTTGCACAGCTTCCCTACATCATCTTCACTCAACACCTCACAGTTCGACAAATGTTCCAACCACCTGTCCAACTGTGCTATATTATTATTTGGCTCTGAAGCCTTGGAAGAACCCTTGGTGGTATTATTATTACTATCTACAATTCCGGAGGATCTGACCTTAAATACGTTTTCGTTGTCGTCATCATCTGCGTTTCTGCTCGCATCATTAGAATTATCATCATGGTCTTCGTCGTCGTGTTTGCTGCTATCTATCCTCGTATGTGTATAACTGCCTTCGTCCAAAGAAGGAGATAATTGTTGGTCAGACACAGCATCATGCATAGGTACATCAATGTCCATGTCCATGTTCTGATCTGAAATATTATATTATTCTTAGAATGTCGCTATTAACTCCTCTACAGCCTCTTTTCCTCTGTTTCTAGTCACTAAAGTAACGGTTGTTTGTTTCCCTTAACTTTTTACTCCTTTGACAATATGTTGTAGGAACAAAATTAAAATGAAAATGCAAAAAAAACGACAATAAACTGTTATCCAACAACACACCTAGTCCTGATACACTTACACGATGCTTGCAACTATTAACTTAGCCTCACTCGAATGATCAACTACAGTCGTCTCTCTCTTGTCTTGTTCCCGCTCTGCACTTGAAGGCCCCCTTTCACCTTTCCATCAACACTGACCTTTATATTATCAACTTTTAAAACTTGTTGTTTTGTTTCTCCTAATGAAATTTTTTTGCTTCAAATTTTGGAAAATTTATCACCCCTCCCCCCACATGACCCACACGCACACGCGCACTTTATAAGCTGCAACGACAGCTGCAAGAGCACGGCGACGAGGGCACTGGCCACTCACAGCGCTCAATGTGTCTTCACGACTACGACACCGGCGGCGGCAGTCTTGTTCCTTCATGGGTTGTGCCAGTCGTAGTTGTGTAAGGGCAGGGTCCGCGGCCAGAGATGCACCCGCCCCTTTATGAGCGAACGAGTCAACACAGGAATACTAGGCATTGTATGCGTGTGGTCAGCATTGACTGGCCCACGAAGAAGGAGACCGAAGCATGGGCAGCAGCACTCTGCCGTGCCGTGCCGTGCCGTGCAGTGCACTGTGTTGTGTTATGTTTTGTAACAATGACACAGGCGGTTCGGACTATCACTTCACCGCAAGGTTCCAGTAGTCACAAAAATCCGTGTAACACTCGTGTGGCATGTTGCTGAGGTGATTGCACGCCATTCATTAGTCTGGTCGCAGCATGCCGCTCTGTGTGTATGTACAGGAACTACATAGCAAGCTGAGAGGAGCATTTCGTTCAAGAAACCAACATTGCAATTGTAATTGCGGACGAGCAAGTTCCCATATGATAGTCCAAAGGGTGGCTTTGTGTATATGTATGTGTATGTGTATGTGTGTGTGTGTATGCTTCTTGTCGTAATTGTTCCTTTTAAAATGCACACAAATCCCATTTCGTAAATTGAAATTCTTCCCCAGTCAAAGAACACAAGTTACACAAAAACAGGCTCTTCTGTCCCCATTTTGATTTTGATTCCGGCCCCCCTCCCCAATACGACCCAAAATCGCTGGTACAATATACACATATATGTACGTACAGTCATCTACGAATCCGCTTATCACATCGTTAAGTTAATACTACACTAATAATAAAAAAAAGCATCCTCATCCCTCAAACATACATACTATGCCACCAGAAAACGAACCAGATAGCGATTCGCAAGATCACTATTTTTACTCATATTCCAATGAATTGAACTCATATTCCTTTGCACCAACGGTGGTTCCACCTTTTGTTCTCGATCGAAATATAATAAACCAAAACAATAATATACACAAAAAGCTTGACACTGGTGAAGAAGATACCGCAAGAGCAATTCATGATGATTGGGGCACCTTGTACAATAATTTAGGCAGCAATGTGGCTTACAGTAACAATAAAAGGGTTCCTCCAAACCACAGCAACGTGCTCGATGAAGTAGAATTAAACGAAAAATGGAAAGGTGAGGAAAGATTGAATGCCCTGTTCAATTATTCGTTAGGCAAGAGCTACTCATTTAAGAACGAGAAGGATAGAAGAGAATGGCTGGAATACGTGGATAAAGTCAAGCGAGCCTATTATGATGACACAGCTTATAAGAAACCGAATTCGGCCTACACTTACAACAACTTGAAATTAATAGAGTCGCTAACGTCAGAATCATCGTCAACAGCTGCTACCACAGATATAAACGGATCAAGGACTGCAAGTCACAATAATGCATGGATAGAGGAATTAAATAAAGAAAAGGAAAAATGGAAACAATTTAGACATAGAAAACTACAAAACTGGGTTCCCCGAATAATGGAACTGTTAATAAACAACCAGTACCTTATACTTGGGTTTAGAATACTGATTGGGATATTCTGCATACTATCAATTGGGCTAGCAACAAGAATTTTCCAAAATTCCAGAAATCACCATATTGTTACTGATACTAGCGATTATACGTTGCCGCAACAACCAAGCACAATCATGGCAATTTGCGTCAATACAATTGCATTCGCTTACATAATATACATTGCCATTGATGAGTTTATCGGCAAACCAATTGGGTTAAGGAATCCTCTAAGCAAGTTGAAATTAATTCTACTGGATTTACTATTCATAATCTTTTCAAGTGCGAATCTAGCACTAGCATTCAATTCAAGATTTGACAAGGAGTGGGTGTGCACTAAGGGTGATCCGCAGGACTCAACATTAGCAGATACCCCTAAAGTACCATATATCTGTAGAAAACAAAAGGCGTTGGCCTCATTTCTTTTCATCCTATTATTTATGTGGGTACTGACGTTCACGATAAGTATCTTTAGAGTGGTAGAAAGAGCCAACTCAGACAATCGGTATAGAAATCCATAGTGGATTCCAACAGCATCATGAAAAGGATAGAACCACTTCTCCATTTGTGACCACATACTTAACGCACTGACACACGCATATATATATTGGATATTTATGTATCTCAAATGAATTTGGCCATAATTACCCGGAGCATTATAAAAATTTTGTTTTTGAAGGAATTCTAAAATATAAACAGGGAAGGTAAGAACCACCAAATATTTGATTCATAAAGAAAAGACAACCAAATTGCTGTAAGGAAGAAAAAGTGATATCAAAGTTGGTAGAAATCTGGAGCATCATTTTACCACCATTGCTAGCTGCTGGTTGTTATTGGACTTTTATATTGTGTTTTGGTTTCTTATTGCGTTTCATAAAAAAGCAGAGCATAGCGAAGATCTGAATACACCTAGCAATAAACCCCACATATAGATAGACATAAACAAAAATATGAGTGATTTACCCAGATCTGATGATCTGGATGCCACTTGGACTTTTATTGAACCAGGTATCCATCAAATCTTGGGGAATGATGCCATTGACACAGCAAACCTCTCCAAAAATAAACGTGTGCAGAAAGTTTTGTCCCCTACCATGTACATGGAGATTTACACAGCGATATATAATTATTGTGTTAATAAATCCAGATCTTCAGGACATTTTAATGCTGACAAACATGCAACCTCCTCTTCGATCTTGGTTGGAGGGGAAATCTATGAGAAATTGAAGAACTATCTAAGAAATTATATTTCCAACTTCGAGAAGTTAGATAACGAGACCTTTCTACAGTACTATGTCAGACGGTGGAAAAGATTCACTATTGGCGCAATATTTTTGAATCATGCATTTGATTATATGAATAGATACTGGGTCCAAAAGGAAAGAAGTGATGGCAAAAGACATATATTCGATGTGAATACACTATGCCTTATGACATGGAAGGAGGTCATGTTTGATCCTAATAGTGAGCTTCTAGTCAAGGAAATCTTGGAGCAGATTACATTAGAAAGGGACGGTAAAATAATCCAAAGAAATAAAATCACGACAGCAATCAAATCTCTGGTAGCATTGGGAATTGATCCTCAAGATTTAAAAAAATTAAATTTGAACGTCTATATTCAAGTCTTTGAGAAAAAACTTCTGGAAAATACAAAGGAATATTATTCACAATATTCAAGGGATTACTTAACCACGCACTCTGTAACAGATTACATTTATGAGACGCATTCAATTTTGTCCCGTGAAGAAAAAGGGATGTCCATATACTGGGATGACCATACTAAGAACCCATTGTCTGAAACGTTAAATCAAGTCCTTATTAGAGATCACATTGATAAATTAGAAAGCGATTTTATATTACTCTTGGATTCTAAAGAAAATGATAAAATCAAAATGTTGTATGGGTTATTACAAAGAGATTATTCCCTATTACCAAAGATGGCCGACAAATTCGAAGAATACGTGAAAAAATCTGGCCAAAGTGAAGTTTCTGAATTATTAGCAACATATAAAGCTTCCCTAATAAATAATCAAAACGATAACACCAAGAAACTGTCACTGAATGTATTAATCTCACTACCTCCTAAAGATTACATCAAAAATTTGTTAAAGGTCCACAGAACCTTCCGTGACATTGCTAATGACTGTTTCCCATCAGATACATTATTTACTAAGGCATTGGACAATGCTTGCCGAGCATATATTAACGATAATGAATTTGCATTCCCTCCAGGTACACCAAAGACTGGAACCTCGAGAACACCTGAAATGTTAGCCAAATATAGTGATTTGTTTTTGAAGAAATCAAACAAAGTGGAGTTATCAGCAGATATTGAGTCTGACGATATCATTACTATTTTCAAATTTCTAACTGATAAAGATGCATTTGAGTCACACTATAGAAGATTGTTTGCCAAGAGATTAATTCATGGTACATCTACGTCAGCCGAGGATGAAGAGTCTATAATTAAAAGATTACAAACTGAAAATAGTATGGAATACACGGGTAAAATTACAAAGATGTTTCAAGATGTTAGATTATCTAAAATCTTTGAAGATGACTTTAATGTTATGGTCAAGACTTTACCAGACTATAATAGATTGAAATACCCAGAAATGGAACCGTTTGTGCTTGCAGAAAATATGTGGCCATTTTCATATCAAGATGTTGATTTTGTATTACCTAAGGAATTGGAAGCATCATACTCAAAATTAGAGAACATGTATATGTCGAAGCACAATGGTCGTATCTTAAAATGGCTATGGCCCTTGTGTCGTGGTGAATTACAAGCATCTATAGGTAAACCTGGAAGGGAACCCTTTGTGTTTACGGTAACCTTATTCCAAATGTCCATATTACTGTTATACAATGATACTGATGTGTTGACTTTGGAACAAATTCAAGAAGGGACCAATTTGTCGTTGCAAAACATCGCCGGGTCAATGGTCCCCTTTATTAAATTCAAATTAGTCCAGCAAAGTCCACCAGGGTTAGATGCATTGATTAAATCTGACACACAATTTAAATTGGCAAGACCATATAAGGCAATCAAAACCAATATTAACTTTGCTGGTGGTGTGAAGAATGACGTTTTGAATTCCATTGCTATGGCGGCAGCCGCAGCAGCCTCATCCGCATCCAATGACAACAAGACGAACACAGACCCTGAATCTGTTGATGAATCTGATAAGATTGAACGTGAGTTACAGACTGAAAGGCAAATATTCTTGGAAGCGTGTATCGTGCGTATAATGAAGGCTAAAAAGCACCTACCTCACACTACATTAGTTACAGAATGCATTGCTCAATCACACCAAAGATTCACTGCAAAAGTCTCTATGATCAAGAAAGCATTAGATAATCTGATACAGAAGGGATACTTACAAAGGGGTGCAGATGGGGAATCGTACACCTATTTAGCATAACTTTATTTTTTTGAAGTATGACCTCTTTTTGACTTTCTTTTAGAGGTTTCGTTTTACCAATTCCTTTGTAGCAAGCTCTCACGCACAGACGCACGGCACCACCATTAAGTGATACATAATTTCATGTAGATTCCCTCTTCTTTTTTAACTAAATAGCGATATATAAGAATGTGACTACCCACTTAGTTCTCTTTAATTCGTTTTGAGACGGAAAAGGAATGATTTTCACTATTTTTTCACTCCTATTCCCTCGGGATTCTAGAACCCAGTGTAAACCCACTCCAGCTTAATTTTTTCTTTGCCTTTTTTTTTCGCTGTAAAATTCCCAATTTTTCCACCGGTAAAACATCCTTCTCGGACGGAGCGAGCTTAAAATTTCAGACAGAGCTTACAAGGACGGGCGCAGGTGTTTTGACGGGAGCCAGCCTGAGGAGCCCCGTCCAGAGAGAGAGAGGCGGGAGAAAAAGGGAAATTGAAACAAAATCCCATTGGGAAAGAAACAGGGTGGGTGAGTCACGGGGAATTTCCTTGGTGGTTGTGTGGGTTGGGTCACACACAGTTGTAGCAACCGGGTCATTGATTACTCATCCAATGATTGAAAGTAACAAGTCCAGATATATATGAATATACATATATAAAGGTTTATTCGGAATACATTTGTCTCGATTGGCTTTCGTAGTTTTTCTGTTCTTTGTCACCTGTCAGAAGGGAAGAGTAAATTCACTGATCATCGATCACATCCTATAGTATATTCCTTCAAATAATGAGTGATAGTAAAGAGTTCCAAAGCGTTACCGAAACCACCGGAACCTCCGGCCAACAAGCTAATCCATATGGCCCAAACCCATCTGATTACTTGTCCAATGTCAATAATTTCGAATTGATCGATTCTACGTTAAGAGAAGGTGAACAATTCGCTAATGCTTTTTTCAGTACTGAAAAGAAGATCGAGATTGCCAAGGCTTTGGACGATTTCGGTGTGGACTACATCGAATTGACCTCTCCAGTTGCTTCCGAACAATCCAGAAGTGACTGTGAAGCTATTTGTAAATTAGGGTTGAAAGCCAAAATTTTAACTCACATTCGTTGTCACATGGATGACGCTAAAGTTGCTGTTGAAACCGGTGTTGACGGTGTTGATGTTGTCATAGGTACTTCTAAATTCTTGAGACAATACTCACATGGTAAGGACATGAACTACATTGCCAAGAGTGCCATTGAAGTCATCGAGTTTGTCAAGTCTAAAGGTATTGAAATCAGATTTTCATCTGAAGATTCCTTCAGAAGTGATTTGGTTGATTTGCTAAATATCTACAAAACTGTCGACAAGATTGGTGTCAATCGTGTTGGTATCGCCGATACCGTTGGTTGTGCAAATCCAAGACAAGTTTATGAATTGATTCGTACCTTAAAAAGTGTTGTGTCATGTGACATTGAGTGTCATTTCCACAACGATACTGGTTGTGCCATTGCTAACGCTTATACAGCTTTGGAGGGTGGTGCTAAGTTAATCGATGTGAGTGTGTTGGGTATTGGTGAAAGAAATGGTATCACTCCTCTTGGTGGTTTAATGGCAAGAATGATTGTTGCTGCTCCAGAATATGTTAAATCCAAATACAAGTTACACAAAATCAGAGACATCGAAAATTTGGTTGCCGATGCTGTGGAGGTAAATATTCCATTCAACAACCCTATTACCGGTTTCTGTGCATTTACTCACAAAGCTGGTATTCATGCAAAGGCTATTTTGGCCAACCCATCCACCTATGAAATTTTGGACCCACATGATTTCGGTATGAAGAGATATATCCATTTTGCTAACAGATTAACAGGGTGGAATGCTATTAAATCAAGAGTGGATCAATTGAATTTAAATTTAAGTGATGCACAAGTTAAAGAAGTCACCGCTAAGATCAAAAAGTTGGGTGATGTTAGACCATTGAATATTGATGATGTTGATTCAATAATCAAGGACTTCCACGCAGAAGTATCTACCCCAGCTTTACAACCTAAAAAGACTGACGACAACGAAGTCTCGAACATAGATTCTGAGGAAGTTGATGGACCAGCCACCAAGAAGGCCAAGAAATCTGCATAAATATAATTTTCATTAAGTAATCTTTCTCATGTATACTACTTCTAATTTTACTACTTAGTATTATCTACGTAACATTAGCTTTTTTTTCCTTCTTTTTTTCATTTCTTTTTCCCTATACGAATCGAACCGCGTATGACCCATGCATGGTATGTATCTCTTGTTGAGCGCATGTAAACCCTAGCTAGTATTACTTATCGACGCAAACGGACTCGTTTAAGTGGCGGAATAATTATCCATCCCATATTCACATTGTATTTTCCCGCCGAAATTCGCAGTAATTTGCCGCACTTCTACTTTGAGAGATATTCCGAATAAACTTGCATTGAATATCTATTTTTTCCGGAATGTTCTTTTCATTATCTATTAATAAGCAACCCATGCACAACGTGGTGCGACACACCCATCGGATTTTTACGAAAAGAAAATGAGTGTGTCCCTCCTTGATTTCCGCTATAATATTCTATCAACCACACGCAGTCCCTCTGAGATATGTTGGTTGCCAGGCAATAAATACCAAAAAAATCATAAAAAAAGAAATGCTGATATATATACATACAGATTTATAAAGCGTTCGTAGGTAAATGTTGTTTCTTCTTCTGACATACATGCACTAGCCTTGGCTTGTAGAACCAATAAAGAATATACGCCAACCATGCTTGTTCGCCAAATAGTATCTATTAACAAGAGAGCATTATTAATACCTCTAAGGAGTGTGTTCACTCATGCCACAAGGTCCATGAATGCAACACCATATGCGTCCAGAGCGTACAGCTCTAACAATGGCAGCACAAATGGCGGCTCTCAACCCGCTGCTAATGAAACTACTACCAACACACATGGTGAATGTACTGATCAAGATGTCCTGTCACATCATCACGTGACGAAACAGCATTTGCATAAATTGAAGCAAGAACTTAATGCCCAAAGAACAAAACTAGCCCACCTCGAACTGAAATTGGATAGAATGGGTCAGTAAAGAAACGAATACGTCATGTCGCCCTATCGTGCGACAGGTACTGTACTTCATTTATAATATGTATAATAATATTAAGAGAGTCTGTATGTAACTGAGCAACATGTCTTTTCTGTCCCATTAATACTGTCACGTGATTTGAAAATTTTTCGGAAGTATTCAGGAGAAGAACTAAATGTTAAAATATAATGATAATAATGACAAACAGCAATAATGTACACGCACTATCAAGACAGTACGGGGTCAAACACCGGCGATTTCAATAGACACTCCGTTAGTAGACCCACATATTATATGTATATTTTTTAAAAAATGCGAATAAGGAAGTCGAATTACATGGAGAAACTACAGTTGATTACACCGGAAGAACCGGCAAGAATACTGAGACCTCGTACCAATGATTTACCTGGCTCGACGTCTAGGAGTAACTTAGACCCTAATTTGAAGTCGATGGATAGAAAGATGTCAGTGGTAGAAGTGCTAAACCAGGACGCCCAGATGAAGGACACTGGCGGGTTGTTTGTGCCGTCCTTACAAACCACTAGGGAGCTTGAAGTGGATATAATGAATTTAATTCAAAAATTAAACCAGGAACTATCCACCAACTCGGTAAACACATCGTCTGAGACATCAAATAAGGAAATCATAGACGTGCTGAACAGGTCGATGACTGCTCTATCGCACTGGATGCTACAAGCGCAACTTTCGCAAATAAACAATGTCACAGACGAAAGATTTGAAGTAGAAACAAGTTTGCTGAAGAGGGAAGTGGAGGCGTTGAAAACAAAACAATACTTCACATGGAATACAACTACTCCGACATCCCAATATACTGAATCTTTTTCTAGCGCCAAACCTCAGAGCGTTGCAGGCACATCATTAACGATGACTAACAGCAATCATAATAACGAGTCGAATACGCCACGTGATGACATACCCAACAGTCAGTTTATTAGATCACCCAAGACCATACTGAACAAAAACAAGCGGGTGGTAAATCCCAATAGATTGAGTTCGCTTCGACACCATTATTATAAGTTAGTAGAGAACCGCAAAGCTCACCCCAGAATGAGAAGAACAAGTGATAATCCATCCACTAATGAATACATTAGGGTTTTCCATTTAGAGAAGGAAAACGAAAAAAAAAAAAATTGATACCGTTCAGTTATCTACGGCTCCATCCGCCCATGGCCTCCTCATGTAATTTTTAATGTCTCGATGCTTGATTCACTAGCATGACCCTTTTTTCATTTCATTCTTTAAATTGTTTTATGATTGTAATTATTTCCACTCATCTAAATGACCCCATTTTTTAATTAGTAAAATTATTTATTTTCCTTTGCTTCCAGTGTATTTGTTTTAATTCGGTATACGTTCAAAATATGTACTATTTTTACTAACTCTCTATATTGGCATGTCTATGTATACCTAGTTATCTTTTGTTTAACCATTGTATACTGAATGTATGTTGCCTCTGAAAAAAGCGTCAAAAAAAGACAGAAGAGCAAAAAGCTCTCAAAATAAACGACCGAGAAAAAACAAGTATTTTACATCGCAGAAAAACCTCGGAAACAAAGTTTACATATATATTGTACAAGTTGATGAGGAAATAATAGAACATTCTAAAATTCCACAAAGAATTGTCAAAACCATCCAACGCAATTGTCATAAATAACAATGGATGCATCAACACAACCATTATTAGCTTCCAGTGGTGGAAGAGATAGATTACTCAGCAACTCTAGTGGACATTCCAATTCGATGTGGAAGAATGCCCTATATGATATCAAATACATTCTTACCGGTTCGCCATTAAATGTCCTTCTAGTATTTGTACCTTTGTCTTTGTTATGGGGATACTTTGGCGGTTCTCATATTTTAATCTTTACCTTTAGTTTTATGGCCATCATTCCTTTGGCTTCTATTTTGGCTCAAGCTACCGAGGAATTATCAGAGAAAGCCGGTAATACGGTAGGTGGATTACTAAATGCTACATTCGGTAATGCTGTCGAGCTGATTATTTCAATCATCGCTTTAAGAGAGGGCCAAGTCAGAATAGTTCAAGCTTCGATGTTAGGTAGTTTGTTGTCCAATTTATTGTTGGTTCTTGGGTTTTGTTTTGTCTTCGGAGGTTATAATCGTACGCAACAAAGATTCAACCAAACTGCTGCACAGACGATGTCGTCTTTGTTGACTATTGCATGTGCAGCTTTGTTGATCCCTTCTTCTTTCAAGAGTAGTCTTCCATCTGGTAAGAATGATTGGTCCATTGATGAGAAGGTGTTGTCGCTATCTAGAGTAACATCTGTCGTCATCTTAGGTGTTTATGTATTCTTTTTAATCTTCCAATTGAAGACCCATCGTGAACTATTTGAAGAACAAATTGAGGAAACTGGAGAGATCATCAGTCAATATTCCTCTAGACCTCGTCACAGTTTGAGTGTTCGTTCTGCCACAATGATTTTACTATGTGCTACGATCGTCGTTTCTATTTGCGCCGATTTACTAGTAGGAACTATTGACAATATTGTGGAATCTACGGGTTTATCGAAGACTTTCATTGGTTTAATTGTCATTCCCATCGTAGGAAATGCTGCAGAGCATGTTACCTCTGTCTACGTTGCCATGAAGGATAAGATGGACTTGGCGCTGGGCGTAGCTATCGGATCTTCATTGCAAATCGCCTTGTTTGTCACCCCTTTTATGGTTCTTGTTGGTTGGTTCATTGGCGTCCCAATGACCTTAAACTTCTACACATTTGAAACCACAATATTAATCATTGCGGTGTTTTTGGCAAACTATTTAATCTTAGATGGGGAGTCAAATTGGTTGGAAGGCGTAATGGCATTGGCAATGTATTTATTGATAGCCATCGCATTTTTCTACTACCCAGACGTTTAAAGCCTGAATATAGTGTGTAAGAGAATATCTATTTTTGTATTATGTAGTATAAAGTTCTCCAGCAAAATGTACTTCTTGGCTTACAGATACAGTGAAGACTGGCTTAGCACAGCATGTAGTATAGTCATCCTTCTGAAACAGGAGGGCTGGGCTTAGTTTTAAGAAAGGAGAGGGCGCGCGCGGAATCAACGGGCAAATCATTCTATACAGAGAATTATGGGGCATTTCGAATACACGAATTCTCCTGGGCGGGCCTGTCGATCCGGATCAAGCAGGACGAAAATAGAACAGCAATAAATATCTCAGACAGCATCAGGTACCCATACGATCACGTGAGATACATACACCCGGCCCCGCCATTGTTATGCCTATCTGTGTATTCAGTTTCTATGCTTCCACCGACGTGTGTGTTCGGGAGCACTCACTGTCATAGTCTTCTGACCACCATATTGAGTGCGTGTAGTGTATAGAGAGCGCCGTCACATGTTCGTGAAACTTGTACGATGTATCTATGGCCCATGCCCTCGCCCGGGTCTCTCTCTTTCTAAGACCCTCCAGTACAGTCTTGCTGGGGCATTTCCGGCTCTTGTTCACGATTTTAGTTCTTTTTCCTTTGCATTTCGTGTCTATTACGAAGCCCAGCAGGAAAATCAGGCAAATAAATGGGAAAGAACAGGACATTTTTTTTCATTATAGTGCCCCGAAAAGGGAAACGTCCGACAAAACCCCGTACCAATCTTTCCTGATTTGACCAGCAGATTAGATTTAATTTTTAACATGCTTGCATCTTCCAAGGTTTCGTTAATGTTTCGAGATCGTTTTGCTGGCAGGGCACGCAAGGGCGATGCAAACGCCAATTGTCAAAAATGGCCATAGATATGTAAGAAAAATAGCAGCTTAGAACAACTAGGCTGGACTTTAAAACACTCAATTATATTTATTTTGTGCTTGGGAGCCAGTCCACTCTTTTTAACTTCCTAGTTTTTTTTTTCTTTTGGTGCTTGTACCATACTGGTTTCAAAGTCACTTAACACATGTAGTGCTTGTTGTCGTCGTTTGCAATATATAAATAAATAAATATATATATCGTTGAAGTAATGACAAGCTTGTTTTTACTTCCCTTGTAGCCTTTTCCTAGTTATCAAGAGAAACTTTCCAAGGTCGATAGAAACTGAACCAGGGCTTACCTATAGTTACAAGAACATGTCTGATTACGAGTCGTTGTTGTATTTCAACAGAACACCAGTTTCGATGGAAATGGTAGAATTTCTTGCATCCACTACAGCCTCAATAATAAAAGTAAAACCGGCTAGTGACACGGCCGATTTGATTCCATCTCTTTCGAAGTTCATCAAATGTCTAATCAAATATTCCAATGTGCAGACGCCGACTTTAATGGCGACCACTGTATTTTTATCAAAATTAAGAACGATTATACCAAGAAACATCTTAGGAATGGAAACCACTCGTCACCGTATATTCCTAGGATGTCTGATTCTTTCAGCAAAGAGTTTGAATGATTCCTCTCCCATGAACAAGCATTGGGCTCATTATACGGACGGGTTGTTAACATTACGCGAAGTTAATACCATAGAACGCGAATTGTTAGAATATCTCGATTGGCAAATCACGATATCGACAAAGGATCTAATTAACTCATTATCGCCATTCTTAAAACCAATATCCCAACAGTTAACTATGCAAAAATTAAATGACCAGCGTCACCAAGACATTTTCATGTTTAACGCACCACAAGGTAATAGTAATAGTAATAATAGAAAACCATATTCAAGATTGCCTGTACCGGTGCCCTCAAAGTCGTCGGGTTCCATCTCATCAACAGATTCTCATTCGCGTTCTTCATCAAATATGTCTATTCCTTCGTTAGTGTCGTCAGCAACATTATCTACAACAGATTCAAGAAGATCTCAAATGTCAGTGAGTACTGCCATGTCAAGTGTTGGAACAATCAGAGAAAATATACCGTATCATTATCCTAAATCTTCCCTGCCTTTGGAACAGATAACAAATAAATACAACAATAGTACTTTAAATGATCATAGTATAGAGCATATGAAAACCAGACCGATAATCTTGAAGACAAACCTGGATAAACCAGCAAACAAATTCGGTTTAAAAAAATCAAATTGGTCCAATTTTTTCAGAGCATAAACCACTTTTCAACTATCATTGTTTCATTTATTCGTGCATATATACATACATTCATTCATTCATTTCATTTCAATCATTATTTATAGAAAGGTTAATTCGCACAGTTAATTCCGTCCGAGGCCTTCCAAAAAAGAATTATGTCTCCCTTCAAACGGAAGTTGTAACATAATGATATTTTAGTTTAGTTTAATGATAATTAATTGCATTAATTTAGAGTTATACTAGGGATATATTTTGAACTTACAATTAAACAACTTTTTTCTAATAATAAAGATATTCTTTATATATTTATCTAATAATACTGATATCATATATGTTTATATATATAAGGAATTGGCTTAAAATTCTTATGAATTTCATTTTCATCTCTCTGAGATCAAATAATAGTAATGAAATGGAATAAAAAAAGACTGCGCGCTAAATTTAGGTTTGCCCCCCTTTTTTAAAAATCCTTCTAATTGTACAAATCATCATCTTCATCTGCACCCGTGCCGAATGAAGCACCGTTAGCACCTGATTCGGTAGCATCATTAGATCCAGATAAGCTTGGATTATCAAAACTAAAGTTACTAAATTGACCTCTTGATGCTTTCATTTGTTGAGAGTATGCCTCATAACGACGTAGCTCAGCTTCAGAAACTGAACGTTTGGCAGTCTTCATAGCTTCTTTGAAATGTTCTTTCGTTATATATGGAACTGGATCAGGAATTTCTGGTTCTACATTTGGTTCTTCAGATTTGACACCTTCCATATCAACATCTTCTTCATTTTTAACTGATTGCTCTTGTTTAGCAGCAACTAATCTTTGAGCTTCGATAGATTCTTTAATGGCGAATTTAGCAGCTCTTTGTACGATATAAGATAAATCAGCACCTGAAAAACCTTGTGAAGCCTTTGCAATAGATTCTAAATCTAAGCCTGGTTCCAACGGAGTCTTTCTCAATTGTGCCTTTAAGATTGACAATCTTGCAACCTCATCCGGTAATGGAACATAAATCAATTGATCCAATCTACCAGGTCTTAAAATAGCTGGATCAATTTGATCAGGTCTGTTGGTGGCACCGATGACAAAAACGTTTTTTTTAGCATTCATACCATCCATTTCCGTCAATAATTGATTAACAACTCTATCGGAAGCACCACCTGCATCACCCAATGAACCACCTCTTGCCTTTGCAATGGAATCTAATTCATCTAAGAAAACAACTGTAGGTGCGGCTGCACGAGCTTTATCGAAAATATCACGAATATTAGATTCAGATTCACCATACCACATACTTAATAATTCTGGACCCTTAACTGAAATGAAATTTGCACTAACTTCAGTGGCCACAGCTTTGGCTAGTAAAGTTTTACCTGTACCTGGTGGACCATAGAATAAAACACCCTTGGAAGGTGCTAAGCCAAATTTTGTATATTGATCTGGATGTAAAACAGGGTATTCAACAGTTTCCTTTAATTCGTTTTTGATATCATCTAAACCACCAATGTCATCCCACGTAACGTTAACACTTTCCACAACTGTTTCACGTAATGCGGATGGATTAGAGTTACCAAGAGCGAATCTGAAGTTGTCCATGGTAACACCTAAGGAATCTAAGACTTCTGCATCGATTTCATCTTCATCTAAGTCAATGAGGTCCATCTTTTCACGAATTTGTTGCATTGCTGCTTCAGAACATAAGGATGCAATGTCAGCACCAACATAACCGTGTGTTTCAGCAGCTAAGGATTCTAAATCGACGTCGTCTCCTAATTTCATGTTCTTGGTGTGGATTCTTAAAACTTCTAATCTACCAGTGGCATCTGGGATACCAATATCAACTTCACGATCGAATCTACCGAATCTTCTCAAAGCTGGATCAATAGAATTTGGTCTGTTAGTGGCAGCAATAACAACTACATTAGATCTAGCCTTCATACCGTCCATTAACGTCAATAATTGTGAAACAACTCTTCTTTCGACTTCACCATTGGTCTTATCTCTCTTTGGAGCAATAGAATCGATTTCATCAATGAAAATAATAGCAGGAGCATTTTTCTCTGCTTCTTCAAAAGCTTTTCTCAAATTTGATTCAGACTCACCGGCCATCTTGGACATAACTTCTGGACCATTTATCAAGAAGAAGAATGCACCAGTCTCGTTTGCCACAGCACGAGCCATCAAGGTCTTACCCGTACCTGGAGGACCGTACATTAATACACCACGAGGAGGTTTTATACCAATAGACTTGAATAATTGAGGATGTCTTAGTGGCAACTCCACCATTTCTCTGATTTGAGCCATTTGTTTACGACATCCACCAATGTCATCATAACCGACTTCGTTAATATTATTTTCTTCGTCTTCACGATTGATTGGCTCACCTTCCCAATGGATGATTGTATCTTGGGCTACCACGGCGTAATCCTCAGGCTCCACTTCGACCACTTTGAATTCTACTTGTCTCATACCACCTCTGACAATGAAATGGTCTCCCTTTCTGACGGGTCTGTAAGCCTCAACGAAGTAAGGTTTCAAAAATACATCAAACAAGTTGCCGGTTATACCTTCAATGGTGTCTGCAATAGGTAAAACAGAGATTCTAGTGGCGTATTTAATATCTGGACATGGGTGTATCGTGACCAAGTCTCCCAATCTGATACGTAGGTTATTTCTGACAACACGATTCACCCTACAGGCTCCGTCGTCTAGTTCGTCATCGATCAAGACGATCAAGACGGTATCCTTTCTCTTCTTTCCCTTGACAAGAACTGTGTCTCCTCTAAACAACTCCAATTTGTCCATAGTGTTAGAATTGATGGCAATCACGGAGTTGTCGTCATTGACAGCGTCGTCCACGATCAACGTGTTTGGTTTCTTCTTCTTTCTCAAGATAGCGGTTGCGGTTGCGTCCTCGTTGTGTGGATCTGCTCCGGATGCATCTAATAGTGGTTTGTGTTCTTCCCCCATCTTGAATGCAGGAGTTCGTTCAGTCAAATAGTATGTGGATCGGTCAATCACTAAGGGGTCAGTGAATGCTTCTGCTCTGCTGCCAAGATTTGGAACAAAGATTCCTCCCACTGGTTCTCCCCCCTTCCCTTTTATATACTCTGGCATTATTTTTTCTGTTTTTGCCACCGTTTTTCTTCTTGAATTACTGAGGTATTCTTTAGAATTCCAAGACTTCAAACTCTACACTACCCGGACACACACCACTCCGGGTAACACGCTCAAAATCAGCAGTGCGAAGCTTCATTACAGTAGGTACATATATACGTATCTACAGCCATATATATACATACACACGCACACCGTGCGAATGCATTCATAACCTGGATAGCAGTTCCTTGTGCAGCTTGGCCAATTCGTCCATGTCGGCATTCTTGGCAGGCCAGCCCACTTGCAGGCCGGTCTCAGCGTCTCTCTTGGGAATGATGTGGAAATGGACGTGGTCTACCTCTTGGTGTGCCAACCTACCGTTGTTTTGCAGGATGTTGTAGTTGACGCCGTTCTGGGCCAGTTGCAGAGCGCTGATGATCTGCTTGGCCACTGGCAACACGTCGGTCAGCTGGTCGTCTGGGATGTCGTGCAGTTTGGCTCCATGGTACTTTGGGATCACCAACGCGTGTCCCTGGGAACAAGGTTGGATGTCCAAGAAGGAATACACATGGGGCGTTTCCACCAACTTGAAGGATGGGATCTCTCCCTTGATGATCTTGCAGAAGATGCATGCGGCGTCGTGGGCTATGGCAGACATTGTTGTGTGGTATGTTTGTCCGTTTGTTCAGTAGTGTCCTGTTGTTGTTGTGGTTGTTCCGGGCAAAGCTTTCTCTTGTCTCTTTTTATATGAATGCTTCGAGAGGGAGGGAGACACGGGGAGCGGGAGGGAACAACAATATAGCACGATCAATTGGAGAAGCACACAGTTGATTGTGGATATCCCAATGCATGCAGGGCCGGCCAATGGACTGCGTCAACCACTGGCTGTTGTGTCCAAGAAGGAAATGCTAACCGCAACATCCGACCTCTGGTAGCGCCATGGCAAATAGTCCACACCCCTCCCCTTCCAAAAAAAATTAAGGCATGGAAGGCCGTTTGCTTTCATACACCCTACTCAAGACAGGAAGCTATCAGCTTAGACCACTTCGACGTCTATTCGCCGTTTATATAGTGGCCAGATAATTTCGATAGCATTCGCAATTGTGTCAGAAGACTCGAAAACAAAACCTTAATGATTTACCGGTTGCAAAATGACCTCGAATGGTCCAAATTATGGTAGAGAAAAATTAATTTATTTAAGGAACACTTGCTCACTTTTTAACTCCTCGTCTTACACCCTTGTTATCTAAGAATACAACGTAACCTAGAATTCAACGTCAGTATTATCGTATTGGTGCTATCAATCTTAACAATGTCATTTCATCAGGAATTCTTCAAGTTAAACAATGGGAACCAAATCCCTGCAGTCGCCATCATTGGTACCGGCACCAAGTGGTTTAAGATGGAGGAAACCCAACAAACTTTCAGCCAGGAGTTGGTTAAGCAAGTGGAGTACGCATTGACTCAACCTGGCATCGTTCACATTGATGCAGCCGAGGTTTACAAAACCTATCCAGAGTTGGGCACTGCCCTAAAGAACTCCAAGAAACCAAGAAATGAGGTATTTATAACCGACAAGTATTCTACTTCATGGAAAATCACCAATTCTCCCAAGGAAGGTTTGGAATTGGCATTGAAGAAATTGGGTGTTGATTATGTTGACTTGTATCTCTTGCATAGTCCTTTTGTTTCCGTTGAGAAGAACGGATTTAGTTTGGAAGATGCTTGGAAGGAGTTGGAAGAATTGTACAAGTCCGGTAAGGCCAAAAATATTGGTGTTTCTAATTTCGCTGTTGAAGATTTGAATAGAATCTTTGCTATTGCTGAAGTTAAACCACAAGTGAATCAAATCGAATTTAATGCCTTTTTGCAAAACCAAACCCCTGGAATTGTTAAGTTCTGTCAAGATAACAACATATTGGTTGAAGCTTATACTCCCTTGGGTCCATTGCAAAGAAAGCCTGAGAACTTTGCTGATGAACCATTTTACAAATACTTGGAGCAATTAAAGACCAAATACCCTGGTGTAAGTGATTCGAAGATTTTATTGCGTTGGGTCGCTCAACGTGGTATTTTGCCGATCACTACCTCTTCCAAGGAGCAAAGAATCAAAGATGCCCAGAACTTGTTTGACTTCAAATTATCTCAGGAAGAAGTCGATCAAATTACAAAATTAGGGCTGGAACATTCACCATTAAGATTGTATTGGAATGAACAGTACGAGAAGTATAATTCAGAATCACAGACTGTTTGAAAAGACGGATTTAAAAAAAAAAAGAAAAAAAAGAAAAATAAGACAAATAGTATCTAACAGTACTATTGGAAATGGCATATATAATATTTATGTAAATATATATGTTCCTGTAGGAAAAACGAAAAAAACAACACGATAATGCTAATTATCAGACTCTGATGGGAATTGTTCCGAGTATGATGGAGGTGGGGCCATTTTTTGATCACCTAATGGGACCGGATTGTAAGGCTCGTTAGAAGGTTCTGAAATTATTGCCTCTTGGTTTAATGTCAGAGGAGAGTTTTCCAAATCTGAATTTCTGCCTTGACTTTTGGATAACAAATGGCGACGTCTTGTTTCATTGTCGTTCCATCCATCTTGATAAGATTCTTCATCTGCTCTGTTGGTACTTGTCACACCAATTATATAGATGGCATGGAACACACCAAAGATGACCCCGAATACGGTTAATAGAACATTTATTAAAAATTCCCTTGAGAATATCCCAGTTCTGAAGGCAACGGAAGCTGGGGGAAAAATAAATGCTAAAATGAACAGAACAAAGTCCGAACTAGTACACCCACAACACATAATGTACCTTTTTTGTTTACGATGTGGATATTCTGGTGGAACTACAAAAGATTACGTTTTCTTTATATACAGATGTAACCTGTAAAGGTGATATTGTAATCTAATTTCTTTTACAAAGCCCATAAATTCTGAATGGAAAACTTTGGTCGCATGACTAAATAAGATTCATAAAGAGATAGATATAAATGTATATGAATAGACATAATCTATATATAGAAAATACACCGGTAGAAGCTCACCTTCTCATGTTCAACGTCCCACTCCTTACGGGCTTGAAAGGCTGGTTAAATCTTGGGTTTCTGTCAAAGTCTCTATTCTGGGAGGCATTGCTGTGGTTGTGTCTTGAGGGTTTTATTACTTTCCCGCTTTTTGCAGGCTGGGGTAACGATCTGTTGACGTTTTTTCTCTTCTTTTTGTTCCTCCTATTATAGTCGTTGTCGTCGTATATTGAATCGTCGTACTCATAGTCATCATAGTTGAAGGAGTCTGTGTTGCTGTTTGCATAAGAGTTGTCATCGTAAGAGTTCAATTTGTTGAAATATTGCTTCTTTAGCGGCAAGGACAGATTGTCGCCCGAGAAGGCGCTGCCGTCCTCGTTGGGCACTCGTGAAGACCGTCTGTTGTAGCAGTCGTCGCCGAAATGGCCCTTCTCACCACAATTATAGCAATAAATCGTGTCGAAATCCAGCCTGGGGGAGCTTTTCTTCTTCTTCTTGGAGCCCGAACGGTCGTCCTTTAACAGATACACCCTCCATATGCCAGGACATCTGTCCCGGTTGTGCTTCTTACTGTTACACATCGAGCAAAACACGCTCTTCCACTTGTAGGGACACTGCGATCTGTAATGGCCCGTTCCGTTGCACGCGGAACAGCTTATGGTCTTGACACAGTTTGCAGAGTAATGGTCGTCCATCATCCCACAGTACGTGCAGATGACGTGCGGACAGTTTTTCTTTAAGTGACCTCTTTGCGAGCAATTGTTGCATTTGGGTGCTGCATCTTTGATGGCGTTAGAGCTGTCGTCCGTGACGCCGAAGTAGCGGCCTTGGCCACGCAACTCCCTTAGCTTTTCTGGATCCTCGTCCACTTGGCTGATGGACGGTGCTGTTATCTTGCTGTTGCTGTCGTCCACGCTTGGGGAATTCCTGCTCGACGGTATGCTGTCGACGACTTCCACTCCGCTCAAGGACATGACTATACGGTGGAGAACAGGTGGACTGGTATGTGACTGCCTCGGCTTCTTGGGGGGAGGGGGCTCTGCTCTGCCAGTTTGGTTGGTTCGTTGGTAGTGGTTCAGGTCGTGAAAAATTGCGATGGGAAACTTTTCTCTGTTTTTGCGTGTATATTTTGGCATCAGTCAAGAGTCATGTGTGCGATGCGCTGCAGCGGTTCCCGCCTGGGATGGGGCCAGCGGTAGCAGCAGGGTGCTAGTTGGCAGATGGGTGGCACTGGTTGCCGCTGCTCGGTGGCACACGTCGAATATTTGTGTCTTGAGGACGCCGGTGCATGCGGTGCCGTGGAGCGCAGACCGGTCCCGGTTGGACTGCGTGCATCCCTGCCGGCATTGCAGCCCCAGGCACCGCCCATTATCTAGAGCATGCACCACCTCCATGCTAGGCTGCTGCCGCTGCCAGCACTGCTCTGGATCGCCCCAGGGAGGAAGGACCCTCGCCCACTGGGCAGTGGTTAGTCACACGTGACTGGCTGTCGGCGCCGTTTCGCAGTGCTTGCAAATTTTTCCCTCTGAAAAATATTGTGAAAAAAATTTCAACGGGCAGGTTTTCCTGATAGTTCTAAAGATTCAATGTTCGTGGCAACATTGCTAAAAAATATCGTTGTTGACAGCAATTCACATTCAGTGCTCGAGCGCTCGCTCTGTCGTGTAGTTCAGGTGTCGTCCGTTAGTCTCGTCTTGTCAATATATATATACACACATACATACTTCTCTTCGTATTCCTAAGTCGGTCGTGTCTACGTTGCTTCCAGAAGATATCGTGCCCACATCAACGCAACTTGTGTATAGACAGAGATAGGTAAAATCCAAAGATGAGCGGTGCTGCTGAAGTGGAAAACAAAGTCAAAGATATGTCCATCAAGGGCGACAACAGCAAGAAGAACAACAAGAAGTCCAAGCAACAGTCATTGTATCTGGACCCAGAACCGCATTTCATCAGCGAGAGAATCAGTCTGTTCGAGAAGTTGCAACAAAAATACAACGACGCTGTCGGCTCCAAGCCAAGACTTGCCATCAAGGTCCAGTTGAAAGACGGGACGTTGAAGGAGGCCACCGCCTGGGAGACCACGCCAATCGACATTGCCAAGGAGATCTCCAAGTCTCTGGCCGACAGATTGTGTATTTCCAAGGTCAACGGAGAGTTGTGGGACTTGGAAAGACCTTTTGAAAGCGAACAGGAAGGCGAGGTCCTGAAGTTGCAGCTGCTGGACTTTGAGTCCGACGAAGGTAAGAGAGTGTTCTGGCATTCGTCTGCACACGTCCTGGGTGAAGCCTGCGAATGTAACTTGGGTGCGCACATCTCCTACGGGCCTCCAACGGAAGATGGGTTTTTCTACGAAATGGCCCTAAGAGACAGTTTGAAGGAGCAATCCAAGGACGAGGAAGAAAGAACCGTCTCCCAGGCCGACTTCCCAAACTTGGAAGGTGTCGCAAAGGATGTCATCAAGCAAAAACAAAAATTCGAAAGGTTAGTCATGACCAAGGCAGAACTATTGGAAATGTTCAAGTACTCCAAGTATAAGACCTATTTGATCCAAAGTAAAATCCCAGATGGTGAATCCACCACCGTTTACCGTTGTGGTAAATTGATCGATCTATGTGTCGGTCCTCACATCCCACATACCGGTCGTATCAAGGCCTTCAAATTGCTGAAAAACTCCTCATCCTACTTCTTAGGTGACTCCAACAACGAAACTTTACAGAGAGTCTACGGTATCTCCTTCCCCGACAAGAAGCAAATGGACGCTCACTTGAAATTCCTTGAAGAAGCCGCAAAGAGAGACCACAGAAGAATCGGTAAGGAACAGGAATTATTCCTTTTCAACGAAATGTCTCCAGGTTCCTGTTTCTGGTTGCCTCACGGTACAAGAATTTACAATAACTTGGTAGACTTGTTAAGAAAGGAATATAGAAAGAGAGGATATGAAGAAGTCATCACTCCAAACATGTACAACTCTAAATTATGGGTCACCTCCGGTCATTGGGCTAATTATAAGGAAAATATGTTCACTTTTGATGTCGAAAAAGAGCAATTCGGTTTGAAGCCAATGAACTGTCCAGGTCACTGTTTGATGTTCAAGTCTAGGGAACGTTCTTACAGAGAACTACCATGGAGAGTTGCTGATTTCGGTGTTATCCACAGAAATGAATTCTCTGGTGCTTTGTCGGGTTTGACTCGTGTTAGAAGATTCCAACAAGACGATGCACACATTTTCTGTACACAAGACCAAATCGGTCAAGAAATTGAAAACATCTTTGATTTCTTGAAATACGTTTATGGTACTTTTGGTTTCGAATTTAAGATGGAATTATCTACAAGACCAGAGAAATATGTCGGTGAAATTGAAACTTGGAACGAGGCCGAAAGTAAATTGGAGGCTGCCTTGACGAAATGGGGTGGTGACTGGGAAATCAATGCTGGTGACGGTGCTTTCTATGGTCCAAAGATTGATATTATGATTTCTGATGCTCTAAGAAGATGGCATCAATGTGCTACCATCCAATTGGATTTCCAATTGCCAAACAGATTTGAATTGGAATTTAAATCTAAGGACACCGCAGAAAGTGAAAACTATGAAAGACCTGTTATGATTCATCGTGCCATCTTGGGTTCCGTAGAAAGAATGACTGCTATTTTGACTGAACATTTTGCAGGTAAATGGCCATTCTGGTTATCTCCTCGTCAAATCTTGGTTGTCCCAGTTGGTGTCAAATACCAAGAGTATGCTCAAGAAATCCGTGATAAATTAGTGGGAGCCGAATTCTATGCTGACGTTGATTTGTCCGGTAACACCTTACAAAAGAAGGTTAGAAACGGTCAAATGTTAAAATACAACTTTATCTTCATTGTGGGTGAACAAGAAATGGTAGAAAAATCTGTTAATATTAGAAATAGAGACGTTATGGAACAACAAGGTAAAAATGCTACTATCGAATTCTCTACTGTTTTAGAACAATTAAAGAAGTTAAAGGAAGAAAAGAGAAATGACAACGTATTAGAGTAAATTGCAGGAACTTGAGTATCTTCCTGTCCCCCCTCCCTCTAGTTTGTTTTAAGAACTCCTATCAATGTTTTGGTATATACTTTTTACGTATTTGTAAATTGAATAATATGTAATTGAAAAAAAAAATGAATGAATAAATGTACACACCATTATCAACGAATCCCAGAATAATTGAATTTAAAAAGGCTTAGACTTACTATTTATTGTTGTCGTCTTGTGCATCAAAGAAGGAAGAATTGAATTCGTTATTGTCATCGTTATTGTCATTACTGTTGAAGCCATCGCCATTTTGTCTTCTTATCTTATCCCATGACGAGCCCGTCGGTTCTCTGTTGCGAATATTTCCCCATGAATCAGTTGATTCTTGTTGTTCAATAGGTAGGGGCGTTATTCTTGGTTGCTCTTGTTTTGTTTGAATGCAGGGTCTGTTTGTTTCACCAGGGTTCCTATCCTTATAGAGACCCATTGGATCTCTTTGATTCAAAAATCCAAATCTATTAAGTGGGCCAAGTTTAGAAAAGTCTTCCATTATTTCCTTCGGGTTGGGGAGTCGTCTGGCTGGGTTTTCAGAGGTCACCTTAAAATAATTAGCCCATCTAGGGGCAGTTCCCGTTCTCAATAACGACAGCATATCGAATTGTCTTTGCTCAGGAGAGGATGTCACCGAAGTACCATCACCCTGTCCATAAGGAACCGTGCTATCCCCTTCAAAGCCGTTTTGGAACCCGTCCTCAGCGCAATGGTCTTTATAACTAAGGGTTCCCTCAGGGTTTAACGCTTGCAACTTCTTATTATAAACATAGGAACCTGCCATTTGAGTAGTTCCTACCATAGCTATCACGCCAAATATAAAATTCCTTGGTACTCTGACACCTTTTATTGAACCAGTCAAATAATATTTCCTGATAAACGGAGTGATAAAAACAGCACCAAACCCCAACCAGCCACCCCAGAGCTGAGCTGATGCTATATCTTTGTAAGATTGCGCCAACATCAATCGATCTCTCTTGTCCAGAACATTATCCCGTTCGTAAAACTTAAGAGCCTCTTTGTAAGCAGTTTGAAACCATGCTTGTCTCATAGTCTTCTCAGGGTACGGTTTAGGATCCATTTTTTGAAGTCAAGTTGCTCTAAACAAGTGCCTTCTTTCGGGTTCTGATAGTCGAAATTTATTAACCACTTAGAACTATTATACAGTTCGTTCGTTTCAATGAGTCTTGTTTGTTCGATACTACTCCTGCTGGTCTTGAGCTCAAGTCGGGTCTTTTGCGATATCCCGAACGACTTTATAGATGAACTCCGGAGATTTTGCCACAGTTCTGTCAGATGATCAACACTCGATGAGATTTGACCACAGGAATAGTACGTCTACAACTGTTTGACCACACCTAGTTCAGCAAGGGATGGGGATGCTGATGGGGCTATAAGTTTGGTGGGGACCACTTGCAGTTTTTGTTGTGCCGTTACGCGCTGGGATCAGACGAACAGTGCGAGGAATAATGGGGTCCGGATTCTTCGCAGAAGTGTGCTAGCCGCCGAGTGAAAATCTCTAAAACTACTGTCTCTGAATATTGTTGAAGGAGTGTGTGAATTGCACGACTAGATATCTGCCCAGAATGGCGCCAGCAGGTGTTATTCAGCGCGATCCTAGTGAATCACCACTACTGGAAGAAGTCATCATTGCAAGGGTCTGCTAAACACCGGGAAACCCCTCTCCCACGACTACAGCACTCGTTAGAAGTTTTGATGATGTGGTGATAGTGCAATGGACGCTTCATTGCTGCTATTTATGGTCCTGGGACCCGCCGACACGGTATTCCACCTAGTGTATGCTCACGTGCCTTATCGACACGTGCTGTTTGAATTGGTTATTGCCAACGTTATTCTAATATTATTTCATCAAACAACAGAACTTGCTAATTGCCAGTAGGCAATGGTTTACGAGGAAGCCAAAACCACTTCTTCACAAGACGGTTGTAGGTTGGGTTATTCGCATATCGAAAACAGGGAAAAAAAGGCCATTGATTACAACAGACACAAGCCCCTTATATAACGTACAAGATGGATTATTTCAGTGTGAAACAAAGCTATTATATGGGTAATTTGCAACAGGCATTACAAGAAATCGCCAAATTCCACAAAAATAGCGATGAAACATTAATATTCTACAGATTGAAGTCTGAATTGGCTATACACGGTGTTATTGATAGCTCTTCTTTGTCTTCTGAGAAATTATCCGAGGTTTTTCAGTTATATGTGGAATTTTTAAATGATCATTCAAAGATAAAGGCGTTAGCAACCGCAGTCCCAGTAGAAACCAGTTCTCCGTTTGAATTAAATTTATTAGCCACGGCCTACGCTATTGTTGGTGAATTGGATCAAAGTTTAGAAGTTTGTGTCGCAGGCATCGATAGTGATAATGAAGTAGGTGTCATTGAATTATTATTATTGGGTATTGAGGTGGCCTTATTAAATAAGCAAGTCAATATTGCCTCGACGATGTTTGAGAACTACACAAATGCCTTCGAAGTCGAATTATCTAGTGAAGATGAATTGATCATCAACTTGGCTGAATCATATATCAAATTCGCTTCCAATAAGGATACCACCAGTTCCAATTTTTATTACTTTGAAGAATTAGCTCAAACTTATCCAACCTGGAAATCTCAATTGGGTCTTTTGAATTTGCATTTACAACAAGGTAATATAACGGAAGCCAGCTCCATTGTGGAGCTCTTGGAATCAGAATATTATCAATCGAATGAACAAGCTGAAATGGCCCAACTATACAAACCTCATCTTTTAGCAAGTAAGATTACATTATACATCTTGGATGGAAGAGATGCTAATGAATTGAGAAATGAGTTAATTCAACTCCAACCAAACCACAGTTTTGTTATAAATCACAATGACATTAACAAAAAATTCGATGAAATTTTGGCAAAAAGTGGATAAAGGAATTAGGAACCATTTTTGTTCTTAATTTTATTTGTTTATAAAAATAGCTGCGATATATACATTTATATATACATATGTATGTATATATGTATGTATGTATAAATTTTAGCCCTTGGCATTTGAGCTGCGTTACTATTTATTATCTTCGCCAATAATTTGCATCCAGGTCTTTCCCTCCTTTTTCAATTCATCGTGAATTTCATCTTTGATCCTAGCTATTAGGCCTGGACCGCTGTAAGCGTAAGCGGTATATAATTGTACAAAAGTCGCTCCTGCTTTGGCAAATTCAATGGCATCTTTACCGGAGGAAATACCACCGCAACCAACTAATACAAGATTAGAGTCCTTTGAATATTTTGAAACCGTTTGTAAAGCCTTGAGTGCAAATGGTTTTAGTGGTTTACCCGACAACCCACCAGTTTGGTTTTTTAAACTTTCGTCAGATGTTCTCAAAGTGGAAGGCCTTTGAATTGTCGTGTTGGATACTATAATACCATCAATTTTCGATGCTTTAGCTGACTCAACAATTGATTCTAACTCCGGCTCCGTCAAGTCAGGAGCAATTTTAACAAGCACGGGTGGTTTATGGTTGGACTTACCTAAGGCATTACGCTTCTCTGACAAAGAATCTCTTTTAGAAATAATTTGAGTTAACAAACTGGTTAACTTTTCTTGATTCTGTAAGTCTCTTAAGCCAGGGGTATTTGGAGAGGAAACATTGATAACCAAAACATCGGCTAATGATTGAAATTTAGTGACACCTGCTAAGTAGTCTTCAATTTCATCACCAGTTTTGTTTTTCCCTAAATTTATAGCTAGAAACTTGTCTTTGTACAAAGAAAGATTCTCAATTCCCTCTTTATCAGTAAAATAGCTGTTCAGGAATTTAGTAATACGGTTGGTCAGTGTTTTATGTACAGCTTCGTGGCCTGTGGAGTTGAATCCGTATCTATTTATTACAGCATCATCAAATGGCAATCTAAAGAATCTAGGTCTAGGATTTCCTGGTTGGGGAAATGGTGTCACGGATCCTACTTCCATGTATCCAAATCCAGATGGGAGAATTCCATCGATTGCTTCAGCATCCTTATCCAATCCAGCGGCACAACCAAGCGGGTTAGTTAAAGTTTTGCCAAATACATTAACATGCAATGATTCAGGATCTTTATCAAAAAATAGTTTGGGAGCCAAACCCCATTTTAAGCACCAAATACCTAACTTATGACCATCTTCAGCATTTGGTGTAAGAAGTCGAATGATTGGACAAAACACGTATTCATGAATGGCAGAACGAGAATTCGAAACGTAATAGTAAGCTGCACCTGATAATAAAAGTAAAGTCGTCAAACGCACTGAACCGGAAAAGCTAGATTTTAAAGGTTGACGTCTACTATTGACAGTAACGAACGATCTTTTAGTTAGTAAGTTAAATCCCCTCTGACGAATCATGATTCTTACTAATTTACCGAATTATAGTTAGGAGCAGATATATCAAGTTAAAGTTCCTAACACAGCAATAAATAGATGACTATCCTTACTAAAAGCATTCAGATATTTATTGATGTACCCTTGTATATATATGGGAATGCAATTGTACTTAAAAACGTTAATCATTGGATTGGAATTTCATACACTGAATCATTCGAAGATGGAGTATCGGATATAAGTTCATGCCACGTGAATATTTTTCAAATTCGGATAATACCGAATGAACCATTGATCATCACCTCATGACTAACATTTCATAGATATTAATAACATAAAATTCTTAAATAGAGTAACTATTATGTTCTATGTAATTTTATATCCTGCATGGTAGAGTTCGCAGAGACACGCCTATGAAACCACATATAATTCGATTTTGATAAATGTTACTTGATATTTCCATACGTACTGCAAAATAAATTTTTAATATACATCATTAATACGGTGCTGCTAATTAGAGATTTTCAAAATCAATTTCTTCCGTGACTAAAAATGGCGTAGGCAATGGAGCATTCACGTTTTTGCTTTCTCTAACGGTTTCAATTAGACTTATAGGTTCTTCGGGAGTGTTATCGATCAAAATTATTACGCCCGTATTACTTTTAGTTTTACGGACAGGTGAAAATCTATTGTCCTTAATAAAAGAAACATATTTGGCTTGTTGAGGTATGACACGGCTCATATTTTGGATCTTGTATGGTTTTTGTGAATATTTATTCGCTCTTGAATTGGTGTCATTGTCATTTTTCGGAGTTTCTTCTACAGTCTTACCTTCCTGTTTAGTACTTTCTTGCTTTTTAGGTATTTCTTCCTCAAGTTGATCTTTTTCTTTCTTGCTCTTTTTCGTTCTTGCCTTGGCTCTGGCTGTTGTTGATAGAATAGCAGTAGCTACCTTTTCAATTTCCTTGTCAGCACTTTCTTCAAACATTTTGGGATATTGGAAAATTTCTTCTTTTGCATAGCAATTTAATTCAAATTTGGGAATTGATAGATCATTACTACGAACACCAACGACGGCAGTTGGAGTAAACGATAATGACAAGAAATGAGACAATGGGAACCAATACCAAAATTGTGAAAACATTGCCAATCCAACAACTGATTTGACATCCAATGTACCTGTTTCTGGATTTTCTAATTGTATAGTAACATTTCTTCCACCAGCATTCATAATACTTTGAGCAATACAAGCACCGAACTTTGCTAGACCTTCTTGATGCTTACTTGTGATGACATTCAAGAAATTCTTATTAACTTCGGCCACCTTTTTGTTCATTTTATCCGTTTGTTGGATTAATACCATGGCAAGAGAAATCATGGCAGCTTGACGAACAAAATCCACCGAATCTTTAGTTAATGGTTCAAGGACGTCGATTGCAGATTGTAGACCTTTACCTGCACATGAGATACCTAATGCAAAGGCAGTACCACATCTGACATGTGGATTATATGATTCGGCCAATAATTGAACGATTCTTGGTACTGTTGTATAATCACGTAATAGAACAAAACCTAGACCAGTCACCGTAATTCTTCTAACGTCATCATTTGAATCAGAAACTGCTATATGTAATAATTTCTTAATAGCATTGTTATTACTAGTGCCTGTGTATGCTAGTGCGATCATTAGTGCACCACCATAACGTATCAATGAGTTGTCACTAGCAAGCATTTTGTCGATTAATTCATCAGCTAATTCTTGACGACCATAATTTACAAGAGCCAATGCAACTGATAAACCACGAGTGATGTTACCATGCTGGGTTTCGTGTGCATATGTATAGAGGTCCTTGATCACAAATTCATTACCAGTTCCCAACATATCTAAACCCATACCTAATGCAGCTGCTTCTGCTGAAGTTGCAGAATCGTTGTATAATACATCCTTCAAAACTTCATAGACGTCATTACTTGCAGAACCCATAGATGCTAGACCAGCACCTAAAGAGGCGCCATGTAACAAAACATCGATATCTTCATCGCCCGTGGTAGCACTGTTTTCTACTATAATGTTTTTCAAATAATCAATAATATCTCTTCCAAACCCCGCATAAATCAAACCTAAACCATACAACGATCCACCTTTAATGTAACGGGAGGATGCACGGCTTCCTGGTAAGTAAGGAGCCATCACCTTTTTACCATCTAGGATATTACCTTTATGAATAACACCTAATGATGCAGTGGCGGTGAATTTAGCCCAGTTTTGGGCTTTACCTAACCAAGGTAAATTAGCCTTGATAAATGAATTATCAGTGGTACCGGCATGCATAAACCCATTAGCAACACTCACAGCGGTGTGGAATAAAGAAAACTTACCATCTAATGATGCCTTGGATTTGTTCAAAAGGCCAATGTCTATGTTTTTGTTGTTTAATAAAAATGTGTTATAATAGTCACAAGTCGGAAGACCGGATAAAATGTCAATCAAATTGGAATCATAATTCAATTCAGTTAAACGGGTTGAAACTTTTTCCAACAGACGTTGAGATGAAGCCGATACTAGATCAAAGGCTACCTGATACGAAACTTCAACAGATTCCTTTTCGTGTAATTTTTCAAACATTTTTATAGCTAGTTCAAAGTTGTCTAGGTAAACAACCAATCTGCAAAGCACAAAATAATCAATAATATTCATACCAATGACAATATTGTACGCAGATTTCAAAATATCAAATCTAAAGTGTGTGTTTGTAACAGTTGTAGTTGCAGAAACAATAACATAGTTTACCAATTTTAAGGTGTTTGTTTCAGTGTCTTCTTCCAATCTACATTTTAAAATATTCTCCACGATATCCAGACGAAATGATTCCAATGCAATACCTAAAGCTAGTTTATATTCGGATGCATTTTCACATTTTTCCATCATCTTTTCAAAAATCGATACAAGTTTTGGATCTATTTCTTTGGCTTCAGAAGGATTCTGATAATTTTGGGAGGATAATTTAATATACATCTCAATACTTTTCGAAACGATAGTTTCAACGTATTGTGACTGATCATTAATATCAAAGCAAGAATCTGCAGCCAATGCGTAATTCACTGCCGCTTCATACTCACCTAAATTATAATATAATTTCGAAACAATTAAAGCAGCCATCTTACGATCTGAAAAATATACATCATCATATAAGGCCTCGAAGTCAGGTAGTTCGTTGGAAACTTCACTCCATAACTCATCAATTACTTCATTAATGGAACGAAGAGCCTCTGCCTTGACGGAATCATCTTGCTCCTTCAATAAAGCAAGTAATGGAGCTGCTGTTGTTAATGACATTTCTCAAAATACTATTATAAATATATATTGTGTCCTATTTGTATTTTCGAGGGGAGAAGGGGATATGTTCGATGTTCAATAATCCAGTTGTAATAGTTAGTTCCTTACTTTCTCAGAAATGTTCTAAAAACCACCTCTTCTATATAAAATAAAACTGAGGTTATTTACTCCGCCTTCAGTCCTCTGATTAATTCTTCAATTGGATTAGGTTGACTACTCTAAGCGTATTTGCCACCCAAAGGTTTCAGCAAGTTCTAATAATTTTACATATTTATATTTTCAAACCAAAGAAAGATTGTTGTCCGGGTAATATAAAAGGACATTAAGCATAATCATGCATGAATATACAAATACACACGCAAAAGTTCTGTATCCTATTTAATATTAATATTGATTGAATAATCTATCTACTTTTTACTGCTAAACTATTTGCATAGGGTTTAACCGGAAATATAATCAGGAAGGGACTCTCAAAGTACGTAATTAAGTCTGGTTCGTGCTATATAATTAGTTTCATAATCAGTATAACAATCTAATGGATATTTTAGCTGAAGTTTGGTTCAATTGATCGTAAATCTCCTTGATTCCACTTTGATCCACTGAAGAAATATCAGTCATCAAATATGCAATTTCACCATTGGAATCGGAAAATTGTTTCTCAATGTTATGGTTCGATAAAATATCGTTAACAGTTTTTAAAACACCAGGAACGTTACGATGAATGTATAACACACGTACAGTATTTTCTTGGTCGTAGTCTAAGGATCTTAGAGAGACTTCCGGGAAATTGACAGCGCCGACAGAATTTCCTTCGTTTATGTATTTAGTTAAGGAGGTTGCAACTTCAATACCAATAGCACTTTGAGCTTCTTCTGTAGATCCACCAATATGTGGAGTCAAGATTAGATTTGGTAGAGAAACCAATTCAGAAACCCAATTGTTTAATTCATCATTGAATGCACCCTCTCCATTTTTAGCAGGTTCGTGTGGATAGACATCTAATGCAGCACCTCCAATCTTACCCGCCTTCATGGCTTGAATTAATGAGGGAATGTCAACAACAGTACCTCTTGAAGCGTTAATAACGTAAGCACCATCCTTCATGGCAGCAAATTGTGGTGCTGATAATAAATTTTTTGTTTCTGGGGTTTCTGGTACATGTAATGTAACAAAATCAGATTTATTTAATAATTCATCCAAAGTAGAAACTTGCTTTGCTGTACCTAAAGCCATAATGGTAACGATATCATAATATAAAACATTCATACCTAGAGCTTCAGCAAGAACTGATAATTGGGAACCGATATGACCATACCCAATAACACCCAGTGTCTTACCCCTTACTTCCCAACATTTGGAGGAAACTTTGTTCCATGTACCAGTATGTAGCTCGATAGATCTGTCACCCAATTGTCTAGCTAGTGTTATGATCTCAGCAATAACCAATTCTGCAACAGATCTGGAATTAGAAAATGGAGAATTGAATACAGCTACACCAATGCTTGCAGCGTATTTAAGATCAACTTGGTTAGTACCAATACAGAAACAACCAATGACAACCAAATTCTTAGCATGTTTCAAGACATTTGAAGTTAATTTTGTCTTTGATCTAATACCAATTGCGTGGACATCCTTGATTTTTTCAATCAATTGTTCCTCTGGTAGAGAAGATTTGTAAAATTCAACTTGATAACCTTGATCTTTAAAGATAGAAATGGCAGTTTCATTAACATTCTCTAGCAATAAAATCTTCATGTCACCCGTTGAAAAAGGTTTCAAAGCCTTTGGTTGTTTTGAAACACTCAATCTACGAGGTAGAGTGTTCATAAATGATTGAGTTGGTGAAGTCGAAACTGCACCAGGAGAGCCTGATAAATTCAAAGCACGTTGGAATGAATTTTGCAAGTTATTGATATTGACACCATCCATTTTCTAATTATAATGTTGTTGTTGTTGCCGTCGTTGTCGTTATTGTAGTTGTAGTTGTTGTCGTTGTTGTTCTTCAGAAGTAGAAATAGTCTCTAAATAAGGATTCAAAAACTCTTTATCTTCTTGTTATATAGTAAAATAGATATTCTTTCAACTCAACGCTGTCATTTCAATTAGTGCAAATATTTAATTAATTTAATAAAAATTAACTTTGAAATCACTGACTGACTCACCATAACTTTGGTATGGCCGTAAGGAAAATGAACATACAATGGGTGAAAAAAATTGTGGCATTCACACTATATAATATAGTAGGTCATACATTTTTCCACGTGATATTTCACTATTGCCTTTCTATATTTTCGAAGAATAATAAATATTCATAGTTTAAGGGATAATACTTAAGTTTCTTATATTGGCGATAGATTAGCTGGAGTCTCCTCTTCAAGACCAATCGATTGACTATACTTTTATGGGTATAATAATTCGATTATATATCAAATTCAAAGATTCTTATGTTTGCGGAAATTCAGTTCCGCAAACAGTTTCGAGCTCGAGGTTTCCACTGAGAGCGATTATCACAATATACGTGAGTTAATCTTCGTTGATCTATGAAGAGGAAGTCAACTCAAGGTTCTTCAGAGTCATAAAAAAAATTTTAGGTATGATGTATTATTTCCTATTAGAAACAACAGCGTGACCAGTCAGGTGTCAATGGGTTGCGACGGTTGTGACATCCAGGAAGGAACTAACATTGCCGGGTCGATGTTTACTGAGGAGGCTAATGAAATCCACAGATCTTCCAGTTGTGACTTCAATGATTTATTTATGAGATCTGCATATAAGAATGATAGTTTACACCAATTTGTTCCTTCTTCTTTCTCTTCTTTCATGATTAAATTAACACCCTGGTTCCAACACAACGTTGCTACAACCTCAATTTCCTGTTTCAATATTGTTTCTTCTAGGTTGGTAGTGTCCAGTTCAATTTTTAATCTGTTGGAAATATCCATGACGATGTCACGCTTTGTAGGTTGTTCAATCAATAACGTTGTTTCTAGTAGATATCTTAACCAATAGCACAAATCATGTGTTGGAACCGATAGGTTTGTGATGTTTCTCTCAATTATTAGCATCAATAGATCACTGGTGAGACCTTTGGAAAGTGAATTATTTTGTATTAGAATGCTGGCCAGTGCATTTTCAATATGCTCATTTTGATATATCTTAGTATCACTAAAAAATGTGTAGATATGGGTCTTGTTGTCCAAATTCATTAATATTTCCAGATGAATAGATATTGCGCTAAGGAAGCAATTGGAAAATTGCTTCTCTTCTTCTTCATTACAGCTTTTGTTAAATTGCGGTGAATCTTTGTTGGTGGTCAACTCCCTCAGAAAATCTGAACTGCTTTTGTATAATTCCTCCCACCCTTGTACATTGGTGTTGGTTCTCAAGTTTTGCATTTGTATAGTGAAGTTAAGCAACGTTATTTGATATTTCCAGTATAGAAAATGAAACCATTTCGGAAACGAGAAATCATGAGATGGTATTAAATTGACGAATTGTAATGAAATTCTACCTAATTCTTTAACTGAATCTTGTAGGTCATTATTATCGATCATATATAAAAATTTAATAGTCAGATTATAAGCCGTAGAAGCAAACCACTCGATCTCGTCGACTGAAACTGATATTTTTTCAACACCATTAGAATTACTATCCAATAACAAAGTTTGCATGGCACGAAGTTTATTTAAATGTTCAATTCCTTTCTTCAATAATTGTATAATTGTAGGTAAATAACTTCGTAAAATATCGGTATTTTCACCTTCAGACAGTTTCAGGATCATTTGAATCGTATATCTTAATAAAATAAAAATTGGAATAGACCATTTTTTTAATTTACTTTCTGAAGTCTCTATACATTGCAATTTTTCCATTAACATTAGAATGGAATTGATCATTAAATCATTTGTATTTTTACATTCGGAAACCGCTAATATCAAGACATCCATTGCCCTTTCGTGATCTGAAGATTTTATATTCTGTAGAGCTTCTAAGGCCAATTTATTATTTCTTTGTCCAATATGAATTTTTAATAATAAAAATTGAGATAATGGGTACATTTTATCATCTTCATTCATATTTTCGTAAATGGATTCTGCCTTAGAATATTCACTAAGTTGAATATAACAATACTGAATGGCACGTTCGATTTTCCCTCGATCACAATAATTTTGACTAATAATATCTCTTAGGGCAAGGCTATACAAATCCAATGCATGTATAAATTGTTCTGCTTTTTCAAAGAATTTTCCCTTATTCCATAATAATGTAACAACACTTGACATTGTACGTTTTGATATTGGTTGAGCTAATATTTTCTCGATTTGATCAAAATAGTCTTTTAAACTCCTTGTTAATTCCCGTTCACTTAAATGTTTGGATTGTGTAGTTATAAAAGTTCTTGTACATATAAGCTTTTCAATCAATATATGTTCATTTTGTGGATTTATCTTATTCATTTGGAAATAATCCAAACAAACCAATGCCGATTTTGTACTGAATTCTGCTAAATGACTAATTGCACCAAGTATCGCGTCAAAATGAGTGCCTACAGGTAAGCTCATTATCATTTGCATTATCAGTTCTTCGATACAACATGGCAATTCGGAGCTCTCTTTACACTTTTCATAATATTTAATGGATAATTTAAATGGTTCACATTTTTGCGGATATTCTTGAAATATAATCTGCAAGACTTTATTAACTTCATTTTTATCTGGCAAGTCTGGGTATTGTTCAATCAAACAATCACATAACAACAATAATATGGAAAATCTTAAAATATTGAAATCGACATGGGCCTTAATATTTTTTATTGGTAAGTCAAAATAGGACAAAGCTTTATTTAAGAAGAAAGAAATTTCGGAGTTAGCATTTTCCAAAGAGCCCTGCTCACGTAATTCTAAGGCACTGTTGTAAACAATTCTACAAATCTCCATCAATAGATTAGAATCTACAAACTGGGTATTAGCTGGTAGATTCAATTTAGCTTCGTATAATTTAGCGTTAGTTATATCATGTTCTATGAAATTTTGTTGGAAGTTCAAAATGAAAAATTCGAACTTTAGTTTGTTGAAGTTAGTTAGTTGCTCTTCATTTAAAGTGGCCGAGATAGCTATATCTTCAATAGATTTCAACGACTTTTCAGTGTATTCGAAGAGTTTTTGGGTCATTTCTTGGAACTTCAAATCAATAACCATTTTCAAAACGTTATTATGACATTTAAATAATCTTAACTTTCCGTTGATTGAAGGGATTAATGAATCATGTAATGAGAATAACATTGTCGCAAAGAATTTGCAACGTGAAATTAGATTTTGACTGGACTTTGTTAAATCATTTAATTTTTCCATCACCGCTAAGGAATTCCAAAGACTGGATGCGGCGTTTTCTAGTTTCAATACAATATCTTCATCCAACACCACAGAATGTGATCTGAATGACCGATCATGTTTTTCAGTCATGGGTATTAAAACATCTAGTTTTTGTTCAATGGTTAAGATGTCATGTTTCTCTAGTTTTTTAAATTCGAACAACTGAGAAGTAAGGGTATTGGCAGAATCTGAATAATTGGAGAAGTTAGTAAATGGTTTCAAGTATATCTACATATATATATATGTGTGTGTGTGTGTATGTGTGTGTGTGTGTGCTTAAATTTAGCGGAGAACATACCACAGAATTCGATTACTGTATTCATAAAAGTTGACTTAATCTCTGTCATCTTTGGCGTCACGGTTTTTGTTACTTTTGTTTTATTGATGAATGAGAAGATTAAGTCAGATAGGATGGCTATGTGTTTCCCCTGTTCTATTTCTCGTCCCTTTATATATTTCTCAGAACTAGCACGGTGGAGGACACCAAAAGAAAAAAGGAATCTCGGCGGCTAAACAGGGGTTGCCTTCAGAAATACAATTGTATCTAAAATAAACTAGAAACAACATAGATACGTATAAATATAGAGGTATGAGAACACACGGCTAGGATCACAGTACCTAAACACGGACCTGAGAAGTCTGATATGTCATTCTCCAACTAGAGTTGACGCAGTCTGTGGTGGGTCGATGACACTCTCTAGGTATGAGGCATCTTCGCCAATGGTGCTTGCGTTGCTGTTAATGTCCGTCTCATTGCAATATAAGGCAGGAGGGCGGTGATGATATTCGGAGCGAAAGTTATCATCTGATTGGTGCCGCGACTTACTCTTCACTATATGGCTGGCGGAGATGTTGTCTGTTAGAGGGTGATCATATACGTGAGGATGAGACAGGTCAAAGCTGCTCTGACTGTTGTTGGTGGTCGTCGTCACGGACGATCCGTTCAATGCATTGTAGTATGTGTAGTTTGTAGGGAGCAGTAGATGGTGTTGTTGTGAGTCGTCTAGCAACGATTCCCGCGACGTGGAGCCGTTGTTTGGTATGCTAGTCTCTGAGTTCAGCAATTTCATCTTGTCTCTCAGAGACATGGACGGGTAGCCTGGCGAGTCCAGGTAGGATGCCATCACAATGTTCGACGAGAGTGGTGATTTGACGCCCGATAGCGAGTCGATCGACGAGGACGACGGGTTGTTGTACAGCCGGTTCTTGTTGAAATAGTTCATTGAATTCAAGAGGGAAAGTGAGTAGGGGGACACGCCGTGTCTTCTGATGCGGTTGCCCTCTATTCCGTCCTTCGTCGCGACCATCGAGGAATCGGAATCGACAGAACACGATGAAATGACTCTCTTGACGGGAGACGGTCTCTCCTCAGGCTCGTATAGGGCACCATGTTTGGCTGGAGGAGTGGTGGTGCAGGAAGAAGGCACCGAGTCTGATTCCAACTCTGAAACTAGATTAGGCATCGTCAGATATATCTGAGGAATTTTGAGTTTGCAGAATATGACTCTACCAGACTGGAGCGAAGTTTAAGTATATATATATATATATTTGTGTGTGTGTGTATGTATATGTACGATATATCTGATGGGTGTCAGAGAGTGTGTGCGTCTGACGAACGGAGAGGACGATGCTGCGAAAGGACGGAGTGGGTCTTATCTGAGGTTCTATATATATATAAATGCAACTGTTTTTAAGTTTTCTTCTAGTCTTGTTACATAAGAATAGTACACATTCTTCAGGAGCGACGACCAGAGGAAGTACCACGAGTTCTTCGAAACTGAGGGACTGGAGTCGTGCTGTCCTGCGGGAGTCGTTGCTCTGCTGCATGCCCGCTTCCTACGGAACCTCCTTTTGGGAGGGGGGACGAGCTCGGTAGCCCAGCTGTCGGCGACGTGTGGGTGTGCTCCGCTGGGCTCTGTGGGCCATTGCTGCCACCTTTTCTTCCCTTTGCGAATCAGTCTCTGCTGACTCACGGAGGGGCCCCGCAAGCTCGACTCGACTGGCACGCTGGGTCGGTTGCGAGTCCGAGAGAATCTGAGCGGGCAGGCTTGTGAGGTGCAGACGAACAACAGAATCAGAACCAGAGTTGGGCTGCGGGGAAGACGGCTAGTTGAACCGCTTTGTATGTGGTGTTGGATCAGCCCACAGGCTGGTGGGGACGGAGGGCCCGTAGGTGCAGTGCACTGCGGTAGTGGACGTGTGGGGTGAGACGAGACGAGACAAGACGAACTGCGCACACAGTGGTGTATTATGATGGAACGCTTATTCATACCCCCCTATTCGTTAGCGATATCTATTTGCAGAAATGCGGGGAGCAATTGTCCATATTTGTATCGGTCTCTCTGCCAGCTCCTTCTCCTGCGCCGCTACGCTACGCCCCTACTCTCCGCTGCGGACGTATGGTAGGTGCCGTGGCGCTAGCAGATATGGGGAAATACCTTGCAACCGGGTAAACAACTAGTGACCGGGTAATGCTATAACCGGGTAATACAATAGGCGGCTAAATTACCCAAACCGGTAATTCTCTGCTTGTCGTCACAGGTGCCGCGGAGGGGACGAAGGTATTAGGGGAGGCCCGCAGGGCGGACTTGAGCCAACCAAAATAAATGAATTGGCAATCTCACCAGATCCAGCATATATAAATGGAGTGGATGTAACGAGATCATCTTCCCCCTCCACTCTTCTCACCGTCTTTTCTTCAGCTGGTTCCAAGTGAAACCAGTTATCTGCATACACTCATGTCAACAAATACCCTCCAAAAGACAGCTACCACCACTAAAACGTCCATTACCACCGAACAGTCGCAAAAGCTAATACAAACCATGCTCACCATGTCATTTGGCTGTTTGGCCTTCCTAAGAGGCCTCTTCCCAGATGATAATTTCATCGATCAACGGTTTGTGCCTGAGAAACTGGACAAAAACTACAATAAAAACGCAAACAATAATGGCAGCGCCGCCGCCTCCTCCATAAAGATCAAGACCCTATTGAGAGGCAAGTCGGAGGAAGTAGACCTGCTGTTGGATTGGCTCGAAAAGGGCGTCTTTAAATCCATCAAGTTGAAGTGGCTAAGAGCCCTCAGCTTGGGAATATTCTTGGACGAGGACAAGCCAACTGAACTGATCGAGAATTACGTCTTTGACATCCATTACGACTCCGAAAACAATGTCAAACTGTCCATTTCGACCAATTCAAAAGAAGAGTCCAGTGAAACAATCTCGTTATTGGATTCAAGGAAAATGGTGCAACAGTTGATGCGTAGATTCATCATAATCACCCAGTCTTTGGACCCCTTACCTCAAAAGAAGTTCCTGACAATGAGATTGATGTTTAATGACAACTGTGAAGCAAGTTATCAACCTACCTTATTCAAGGACGCAACACGCGAAAAAAGGCCGACCCTGAGGATTCCAAAATCGTTAGAGCTGGATTCGTTTGATGTTGGGAAACTGAACAACAAATTCCACAAACTTGGCATAAAAGTCTTTTCAGTTCCAGAAAACAACTCCTCAGACGTCAACGAAGAGTCTTCTTCTAATGATTTTATTGAGATAGACCCCTTCGAATTGATCGTTAAGGAAGATTTAGAAGCATTGCAAAAGAAGGAAAATTCCAAAAATTATGTCACAAGTCAAACAACTAACATCCTTGGAAATTTTCTGAAATCTTCTGAAACTTACAACAGTATCCCTCAAACTCAGAATATTCTCATAGCTAAGAATTCAAATGAAATTGAATGCGATTGTGGAATGGAAGCACCAAACAACTCCACTACCATAAGAACTTGCAGAACCTGTAGAAAATCATTGCACGGATTTTGCTACGGTAATCCAGCTCATAATCTGGTTAATAATTGTATTTCATGCATTACTGATGGTGACGATGAATTAGTTAACCTGATCGGTAGTGCAAATTCCATTTTCCAAGACTTGATGATATTAAGAAGATGCTATAAATATATTAGCCGTAATAAAGGGTGTCCAAGGTCTATAAATAAACTGAAGAATTCGATATTTAAGACAAATTTGGCCAATGATAATGCCATAAGCGAAAAGGTGAATTTCGCTGTATCAATGCTATTCAATGATGACGTTCTGATGTTGGATGAGCTAAGAAATAAGGAAAGTTTATCACAAAACTATAAATTATTAAAAGGCAAAGTATTAATAGATACAGGGAATATTATCACCATGAATCCTAAATTTCCTGTCCTGGTGAATAGTGAGGAATATGTTGTATCATTCGTTTATTCTACTAATAAAGCACGTCATTGTTATATGGACACCATTCCCGAATCCAAAGGTCAAGTAATGAATTGGATAAAAGAAATTGAACTTATGAGACAGGAATATTCAAAAAGGGTACCAGACTTTTGTAATTTAGATTCCTTAAGTTTGTATGATTCTATGGATCCTGTAGTTCCTCGTAAAAAGCGTAAAAACTTAAATCTGGATTCATATTTGAATGATGAAGAGTCAATTCTTAAGGATACCATAGACATGAATACAATAAATTCTAGTACAATATCGCCTTCAAGTAAAGAAGGTGAAGCACCTAGTAAGATAAGGAAAATAAGTGTTGCAAAAAAAACTTTAAAAAGCGTATGGTAAATAGATGATAGCTTGTAACTAACTAGATTATGTTTATAAATGGTATCCTTTATGTAACATATATTTTTTTGGCTTGATGACAAGATCATTTACAAAATAGAAGTTTAATTATGCAGAACAAATTTGTCATCATCTGTGTCGATTTCAATATTATAATTATCGTTCTGATCTAGCTCATTCTGCTTTCTGGATTCGTCATTATTCTTTATAATCATATCTTGTATGGAGTCTCTTTTGGAATCTACAATTGATTTTTCTTTGTTTATAAGTTCATTTAATTTGTTAGAATTACTTTCCAGGGCCAATGTGATATCATCGATAGGGTTATATTTAATCTGGTAAATTGAGTCATTGTCTTTTATCGTAAATGGCAAATTATGATCCGCTATTAGGTTTTGAACTTCTTTTTTCACAACTTCTAAGTCCAATCCTAGCATTTCGGATAACTGAGATATTTTAATAGCACTGCAGGATTGGAGATGAAATAGATATGACTTATCCCGCATTAGCTTGTTTGCAACCGCCCAACTTTTAAATAGAAAAGGACTGATAATACAAGATTCATAGAGTTCATGATTCCATATCTTAAAAAAATCATCAAATTTAGAATTCCATAAGAGACTTAAACAGTGTGATAATAATGGAGTAAGATCCTTTAAGGGTCTCAAAGTGTCAATTGCTAAGAAATCTCTATATGAATAAATAGGCAGAGCTACCAATGTAGATACAGTGAAAATAGTTACGTATTCGCTGCTTAGAATGAAGGTTTTTTCATCATTGTTGAATTCCATTAATAGTATTTGAATGATCTCTTGATGCGTTTCCATTAATTGACAAAATTTTTCACAGCACTCTATGTATCTTCCCTGTATAAAATAACTTGCACAAAATAATAGCTTAATACGTAAAAAGGATTTATATTCAGGATCATTAGCAAAATCGCTAGAGTTTAACTTATATCTGTATTCTAGTTCCTCAATGGCCTTATAATTCCCACTAAGCACCAATACTTCAACGATCTTTTCTAAATGTTGATAGTATCTCTCAGATTCATTTTTATTGTAATGCAACAGATGATATGCTTCTAAATAGTCATGCTCTATGATTTTTTGTCGTATTTTGTCCTCGTTATCCTGAGCTTCCTTTATTATGGAATCCACAGTATTATTATTGCAGGTCTCTACGAATTTGTTCCAATGTGGAGACAACGTAAATTCTATGGATTTCAAATAATTAACTGCCCTTTGAGCCCACTGTTGACGCAATTCCAAAGTACCATAGTCAATGGATAATAGATGCGCTACACGGTCCACAAATATTGGTGAATCGTTGAATTCCATTATTCTTTCATGTATTTTTGTTATTTGTTCTGTATGACTTGGTTTTAGATATTTAATTTTAGACGATTATTTACAGTGAACAATTTGAGAAATATATAGATAACATTTATATATTTAGACATTCATTTATTAACAAGAACAAAACAACTACTGAGCAAAAACGCAATTGTTTAATAAGTTTCATTCTAAGCTTTGAAGAATGTGTTGAGTTTCTCCAACCAAGCGATATACTCATTGTTTTCCTTAAATTCAGAATAATTGGCAATAAAGGCTGCTAACTCCTCATTTATACCTCTGCTTTCTAGGTAAACTTCTAGGTTATCTTGCAAATTCTCATCCAAGTTAGAAAATGGTGGACCATGGTAAATAGATTCTCTCAACACTTGGCTTTCTGCAGTCCTATTCAATGCTTCCTCTTTAGAGACATAAGGTGTTATACTGTCTACAAAGAAAGAGCCGTCTTGAACACTCATCAACAATTCCAAAGAAATTGCTGAATTATCAGAATCCTTTGAGATAACAACATTTAAATTAGCATAACTGTCCTCTAATGATTCATAATCATCTTCGGCCAAGCCTTCTTCTTGAGCTGCGGCAGATGCATCATATGGTAAATTTGCCACTTGTGAAACATCAAAACTAACAATTACTGTTTCACCATCAGCGTTTGTTTTTGTAACCCTGACTTCGTTTTGGCCAGGTTTTTCCAAAATTTGGAATCCCGAGTTATCCAAGAATTCTTGGAAGTTGTGAGTTGGTTCATCTGTAGCAATGCTCTTCTCTAGATTCAATTCAGATGTCAATGTGTTACTGACAGCTGCGGAGTTCTTGTTGAGTAGTCTGTTGTGATAAGAGCCAAAATATCTAAATCCATTTTGTCCAATGGCTAGGCTTCTGAAATCCTGAATAGGACAAAAGGCTCTTGTGGCAATGACGAAACTTCTAGCACCACGGCTAAGTAATCTTAATGACATAGTGTTGCAAGTGGTAAGTTAATATTGTCTTCCTCTTGTTCTCTCAGAATCAGCAGAACTTAAGAGATTTTGTGCAAGCAAACTTAACTAAAAGATCTCTTGAATATATTAATTATTCAAAAGTTAGTTTGGTAACTAAAATTTTGTTTATAAATATATCACCTGATATATAATTATGATAGATTTAAATATTCACACAGTAATAATACAATTAACGTCTATGCTTCATCATCACTGACTTTGCGTTTCTTCAGTTCGATTTCTGTAGCATTTCCGTCGTCTACACTTGCCCTTTTACTAGTTCGAGTGTCCTCTTTTTCATTCCCTGACGACTTGCTTGCGTTGTCATCATCTTCCGAATGTGAGGTTGAAAAAGATTGATTACGATGATCATTATTCGTTGGGTTTTGGAAGTTACCGGCAGTCTTATTGAAGGTGAATGTAGGTGTCACAGTGAACGGGTTTGCAACATCTTTCAAGGGAGATGCGGTAAATGGATTACCAAATACACTGGTAGACATAGACAATGGAGCTCCGAAAGCTGGAGCAGGGTGAGCTTTGGTCTCACCTCCATTTAGTGCTTGTTGACCAGTAGGTTGGGTTTTGGCACTAAATGGATTATCAGTAGCGCTGTTTAAAGCAGACTCGGAGGCTGTTACAGTTGCTGTTGCGACTTTAGGGGCAGTGTCAGTATCCGAGGGCACTGACACTGCTTTTGCTTCAGAAACATGAACCTGTGGACCCTTTGAATCTTCGTTAGTTTTGACCAATTCAGTTAGAGTTGGTTTTAATTGAGATTCCAGATTAGCTACTTTTCTCTCAAGCAACTTGATTTTCATCATTGATTGCTGTTTTCCTTCATCAAACGCCTTTTTTCTTGTGTTTTGAAGTTCATCAGAATGAATATCCTTGATGTCTTTTTCTATCTCTTCTTTTAACTTCATCCAATGGGTGTCTTGAGAGAGCTCATCAGACTGTAGTAATTTTTTTGCCTCAGCTATAATTCTTTCCTGATACTCTTCCTCCAATTCGCATCTTCTTTTTTCAATGATCTTGCTAATTTTTTCTTCCGTTGGCAACCTGATACGTTTCTTTAGGTTATCTTCCGCTTCAGTTATCCTCTGTTGGATAACTGATTCATATTCTTCTTTCCAATTTTTCTTCATTTTCTCAATATCATCCACTGGCAAAGATGCTATTTCATCTCTAGCTGCCTTGTCATTCTCATACTCTTCATTTTTCTTCTTGATAAATTGGATTTTTTCTTCTTCGAATGAAGCTCTCATTGACTGTACCACTTTAGACATTTCTTCTGCCTGACTTTCTTTGATTGACAACAGTTCAGTTAATTGAGTTAGTTCATTCCTCAATGATGCCACCTCTTCGTTCGAAGTACTTATAGAAATTTCTGAATTAGATCTCAGCTCAGCTACCTGCTCTTCTAGTAATTTTGATTTGGTCGTTATTTCCTCAAATGATTTCCTTAGATCTTCAAAGGTTTCCTTTGCGATTCGGTCATCCATTTTGCCATTTAGTTCTGCTATTTGAGCTTCTCTTTCTTTGATAGTATTTTGTAATAATTCATTGTCTCCTCTCAGCTCATTGATCTGTGAGTACAATGAATTCTGAGTCATTTTTGAAGAATGAAGCTTTTCATGGGCTTGCTTTTTCAATCTATTAAATCTATCTGATAACTCGCTGTTATCCTTCCTCGTTGCTTCTAAAGTATCCGTCAAGACACTTAATTTATCCTTTAATTCTGCATAATCATCCGAATTGACAAGACCATGTCTGCTTAGGATATCTTGTGATCTAGATTTCCAACGAGCAGCTTCCTGTTTATATGATATTATCATCTCCTCTTTATCTTGTAGTTTTGTAGATAAGTCTTGGGTTTCTAATTGAGATCGACCCACAGTATCCTTCAATATTTCTAATTCTGCGTTAACTTGTGACAATTGAGCACTTGATATTTCTAACTCATTAGATAATTGCATATTAGATTCCTTTAATGAATCTAAATATTTTAGTTGAGTCAAGGCATCGTCCCGTTCTGTTATAAGCTTTTCATTTTTTTGCTGTTCTTGTTGGGCCAGCATTAAGTCATCTTGTAGAGTTGAGAGTCTCTCTTCCGAAAAAATAAGCCTTTGGCGTAGAGAACTCTCTTCATTCAAAGCAATTGTCAACTTAGAATCTAACAAATCTTTTTCGCGACGAATGCTTTGAATAAGATCACTATTGGTTTTTTCAATAAATTCAATATTTTCATTTATTGAATGGTTTTCAGTGAATGTTTTAACTTGTAATTGAAGAATCATGTTTTGTTGCGATAATTCCTCCACCTGCTGTCTAATATTTGACATGTTTTCCTCATACTCCGATTGCTGGGTCACTGTATCGGCCTCTTTCTTTTTTAAAATCGCTACAGTGTCATCGAGTTTTGATTGAATATGGTTTGATTTTTCTTGTAATAATGAATTTTCTAGGACCAACTTTTCTAATCGAATTTTAAATTCAGAATTATCTGTATTGTCCTTCTCATGAAGACTGTTTAATGACTGGATCTCTGCATCCCTCTCACGTAATTCAATATGTAGTTTATTCAGCTGTAAAGTATTTTCATTTTTCTCTATTTCTAATTGTCTTATTTGTTTTTCAAGATTGGAAATTTCTGATACTTTCGCATACCTATTAGCTTCAGCAACTGACATTTGGTGTTCTAGTTCATTGTTTAAATTATTCATTTGTTCTTTGAGTATGCTAACAGTTTCCTCTAGTTTTTTTTTTTCTTCGTCTAAAGACCGTATCTTGCCTTCGAATTCTTCACTATTTGTTTGAAGCTGTTGTTTTGTTGAGTTTAACAATTCTTCAAGGTTTGCATATTCTGTTTTCTGTTGTTCAACATTTTTTAATGAGACTAATAATTCATGTTTTACATTTTCTAGTTCTTCGGTTAATTCTTTGCCGTTCGACGTTGCTGCCAGGCTTTCCTTCAAAGTTTCATATGTCTTGAGTCGAATGTTGTTATTCTCTATTTCGTTTTTCAATGACTTCATCTCTAATTCTAAGTTACTAATTACAGAGTTTTTTTGTAATATGACATTTCTGTTTTGTTCTATGTCCCTTTGTAGAGATTCAAGTTTTTCTTGATATCTTTTTATTTCCTGATTTTTATTTTCTTCAAGCGTTGTATATTCAGTGTATCTATTTGCCAATTTCTCTTCAATTATATTTTTAGATTCTTCAAGTTTTTGAATCTGTTCTATGTATTTGTCTTCTATTCCTTTTAATTGCGAAGTACTCAATGTTAATGACGATTGAAGTTGAGTAGCCACTGTTCTATAGCTATTTCGTTCTTCTACCACTTTATTGTAATCATTTTCTAGGGATTTCTTTAATGAAAGATAAGTATCCCTCTCTTTAATTAGGTTATTAACTTGGCCTTCCATATCGATTGTTTGGGATTGATTTAACATTGACTCACTAATAAGATTGTTAATTTTCGCATCCTGATTAGCTAATTTGTCTTTGTAAGTTTGTAAGTTCTTCCTTAAGTTATCATTCTCAGAAGTGATTTGATTAAAATTCTGTTGGAATAGTTTTAATTTTTCATCTGATAAAGTTTTGGAAGATTTTGACTTTTCTAATTCAATTTTGAGAGTGTATCTTTCGTCGGATAATGTTTGAAGTTCGTCATTTAACTTTTTCAAGTTACAGGTATTTTCATATGATAGCTTTTCGAGCTTGGTTTCTAAATCCTCGATTCTGGTTTGACTTAAATGGTTGGCGTTATTTGCTGAAAAATCAGATTTAGTTGAATTAATTAGGTTTTCACCAACAAGCAATTTGTAAGAATCCCTTTCCTTAGATAGTACATCTATTTTTAGTTCCAATTCTTCATTATACTTCGTTAAATCTAATAAGGCTTTCTTTGCATCATCTAAAGTTTTGTTTTCTAAAGTTTTTATTCTAGAATGAGAGTCTGATTCTTGTGATTCCAATTTGTTAGCCAGATTCCTAATCGTCTTTACTAATTCCATGTTCTTTTTTTGTAATTCGACTACATTCGTAAACTTTATTAGTCTCTCTGAAATAATTTGTTGTGAATCGGTAATATCATAATTATTCTTTTCATTTTCAGTTAATTTCACAAATCTCTTAATGAAATTAATCTCATTAAATGACAATGGTGCATTGGAATGATCACTCAAAACATCATAATATATTAATATCCATTGTAATTGTTGAGATAGATCAAGCCTTTGTCTTGTTAAAGTATGAATATCATTTTCCAAAACTTGTATTTTTTGTTCCAATGACATGATTTCCTTGTCCTTTGAGTCTCTAGATGATGTAACATGTTCCAATAATAAGGATGTATCGTATAATTTCTTTTCTAGATTACTGGTTTTTTCCTTAAAAGAATTAATTAAAGGAATGTTATTTTCCAATTCGATGATGAACGTTTCCAATTGTGCTTCCAATGTTTCCTTTTGGTATCTTTCCTTCAATAATTCCTTTTTCAAAATATTAACTTCGTTGACTGACATGGAGGAGGTCTTGTTGGTCATACTCGTATCATTGACAGATTCATCATTGACTTCCAAAAGAGATTTTAATTTCAAATTCTCCGCTTTCAATTTATTATAATGGGAGCTATAGTTATCTAATTTTTCTTTTAATTCGGAATTTTGAGATTTTAGGTTATCAAATTCTTCTGTGTTGATGTTCTCATTGAAAGTGGATTTAAGTTGTTCATGTAATGTACTCAATTCAGATTCCAGCATTGCAATTAGTTTTTCTTTTAACTTCAATTCTCTTTTACTCTCTTCCTTTTCTAAGGCCAAATTATCACATAAATCTTTTATCTCCATTAATTTTTCTTTATTGGAATCTAATAATTCTTTATTTTTAGTTGATAAAATTTCATTATTTGCTTTTAACATTTCATTGTCATTTTTCAGTGGTTCCATTTTGTTACGTAATTCGTTGAATTTGTATTGCGAACTACTCTTGACATCCAACAATTCCTTGTTTTTAGCATTGAGTTCAGAAGTTAACCATGATTCATTGGACTTCAGGAAAGTTAATTCATTTTTAAGACGTTTGATTTCATTAACATGCATTAATTCATTGGATTTCAACGATTGTAACTCATCTTGTGACGTAAATTTATCGCTAACCAAAGTCTTATTTTGCTCGTTGATAGACCTTAGTCTTTGTTCCAAAGTAGTTAACTCCTCATTTCTTTCATCCAATAAATTCAAAAGCCTAGTCTGATGGCTTTTAATTATGTCATTTTCTTTGGTGACATTGTTCAGTTGTTCCTCCAACTTCTCAACGATGTTATTATTCGAGCTCAATGCAGAATTATGATTTGAAAGTTTTTCGTATAATGTGACTATAATGCTATTATCCAAAGACCTTAAATTGTCGGCATCTACTTGTAAGAAATCTGCCACATGCTGTAATTTAGTTGATGAATCATTCATCGTACAATTGACAAACATATGAGTGTCTTAGTTTCCGGGCTAGAAATACTAGTAATAAAATCGATACTGTTATAGTAGTAAATAAAATGTGAGTCTTATGATGTACGATTCCAGTGAAGAATGTAAAATAGCGACTTCAAAAAATGCAATTGTGTTATCTTCCACGCCCTACTAAACTGTAGTTGCACCTGGCTGATTGGCTGACAAAGGTCTCGAAGTGTTCGAAGGTCTACTTCTAATCTATTTGGTTTGCTTTTAGCCTAGCTAGTTGGTTTGTTCAACCTTGCTCTGTTTTGATTTTTCTTTCTGTTTTTTCTCTCAGACTTTTCAAAAATTAATTTTTATGCTACTTTTTAATTTTCTGATAGATTTTTCCTTTGATTTTCCATGAAATAAACGACACATGACATTCGCGTGATGATGCTGTGGGTGGGACAATACCGGAACACCCATCGTGTCTGTCACAGCCATTGTCATCACCGTTAACGCTGATGTTAGTGGGGCGTGTTTTTGGTGCCAAGTTTGATCCTCCGGAATGTCTTCCCTACACACACGTGGTGACGTATATACTGCGCTATTGTGTCACTGGCTATAATTCCAAGAAACAAGCGAAGAACCAAAAGTACATGAGATCTTCAATTCCAGAAGATGGTCGCTCCTAGACGAAGCAGTTACACAGTTTCTCCATTCTGTAGCTGGCACGATCTACTTGTTACACGTTTGATACACATTACCATCAAGATGGTACTACTGTGTAGCCCCACCATTTATTTGTTCTTGTACGTCTTAAGTTGGGAAATACAAGGTCGTTCATACACGTGATAAGTGTTTAGAGGTGTAAGAGGGAGTGTCACTCAATCATTACTTTCTTGTAAAGTGGGCGCAACTTATATTGAAAGAAGGAAAAGCAGTATGATATAGTAATAATTAATTTAAAAATAAATAAATAAAAATAAATGTCGTGAATATATTTAACTAACATAAAAAACCAACTTCAGAAACGTTCAATTCATAATTAGTCTTTATTCATAAATACTTGAAAGAATAAATAGAAGATTCAACGTTTTTCTAAACCTTCAGGCTTGGAGCTGTTAGAGTGAATCATCTCTAAGTCATCCTCGGAGATGTGTCTTGTCAACACATCAGCATTTTCGTCATCATCATAATCTAAGGCGTTCATTCTCTCTTCTTCAGCATTTAATGGGGAGAAGATAACCCAGAATGCACAGCCGGCAACAAAACATGCAACGGCTAAACCGGTGTATAACCAAACGTATTTTGGATCTTTAGACACTGGAGATAAGGCAGCACCGATAGCAGCACCAAATGCGTTAGTTACTAAGAATATAGACATGATGAAAGACTTCATGGAAGCTGGTGCTTTGGAATATGCGTATTCTAAACCAGTAATGGAAGCTAGAATTTCAGAGATGGCAATTAAAACATAGGCTGGTACTTGTAAGGCGACATGAATGTGGTTTGGACCCAAATCACAATCTAAAGGATGGTTATAACATGGGCCTGCCTTGTAAATGAAATGTTGTAACACAGCGGCCCAAATCATTGCTCCAGAACCAAATATAAAACCCCAAGTGATTTTAGTAATTGGTTTTAAAGGTGTGTATTTTCTGATAAAAGGATATAAAAAGTTTTCAAAAATTGGAATGAAAACAATTAACGCAATAGAATCAATAGCCTGGAAAAAATCATTTGGCAATCCATGCAATTCCATCGTTGAACCTTGTGTAATGAAATTGTTAATCATATTACCATAGGTAGCCCAATAAATTGGGTAAAACACGAAAACTTTACAGGCAGCTAAGGCTCTCATGATTTCATCAACAAACTTATCAGACCATGGGTATTCCTTCTCAGGATGGAGTGAAGGTTTTGCAGAACTGAAGTCAAATTTATTTTTCATTAAAATCCAAACAACCTTAAAACATTTAGAGATGACCTTATCACCAATTGGTTGTTTGACATAGAGGTTCTTACCGAACACTAACACGACGACGGCAATCCAGAAAAAGCAGAATGGCAATAGATATGCAGCCCAGTAACCACGATGAGATTCCAATTCAGTTGTAGCAATAACAGACAAAGAGCCAACATTAATCATCAAATAGAAAAACATGAAAACATTTTGTAAAGTGATGTTTGGATCTTCAATAACACGTTCACCTTTCTTGGTAGTAATAACTCTGGGCTTTCTCTTTGGTAATTGGTCAGCGATTAACACGGATAGATTTGCCTTGATCATACCTGTAGCAAGACCAATCAAAATAATGGAAGCAATGAAACCACCCAAGGAAGCATTTCTAGATGCAACTGATGGAATGGAAGTTATGAAAAGAATTAAGATACCGACAACGTAAATACCAGTACCATAGCAAATAGTATCGTATTTACCCCAGTAAGTATCAGCCATATAACCACCGAAAACAGGAGTAACGTAACACCAAAATTGGAAGAAATAAGAAAGACCGGTAGCACCAGTACTTTTCAAGCCCAATACACCAGCAGGGCTATCAGAAGGTGTATTTTGCATATAATTTTGGAAGGGAGCTGATAAACCATAGTAGGCGAATCTTTCACTTAATTCGACAAGAGCAATCAACCAACATCTCAATGGGATACGGCCACCGACATGTCTCAAAGTAGCCATCTCTTCCTCTGTGGGTTCCTGGTCTTCTTCGACATCCTCGTCACTTCTTTGAGTGCCATATACTTGGATGTTTTGGTCTTTGTTATCCAAATCAAGATCTTCATCATCATATTTATCATCATTCTTCAAATCATCCTCATCAAACTCTTCTAAATTGTGTGTTACTACTGTGTTAGAATTATTGTATTCTTTGTCTATCTGTGCATCGTTGTTGACATCATTAGTCTTTTTCAATTTTTTTAACGGGTTAAGCACCATGGCTGCTAGTTAGCTGTATGTGTAATTTCCTTACTCTTTATTTTTGGTCGATTATTTAAGCAACAAGAGAAAATTAAAGATAGAAACCAAAAAAGAAATTAAAGAAGGATATAAAATCTATTTTATCCAACTTTATATAACAAAAAAAAGAAAGAATGCAAAATCTAAAATGCTAGAGGAAAAGGATTAGATTAAGATTCCTATGTTCTCTTCCTTGGAAGAAAGATAAAGAGAAACATGAACTACTTGAGTCAGATAAAACAGTTAAAGATAGACCAGTACGAGGAGAGAGGAGAAGAGCGAATTAGATAGTTGAACTATTTTTTTATCTAATTCCTGATTACAAGTTGAGATATTGCAAAGACCTCTTTGACTTCCAGAAAATAAAACAAAGCCGATGGCATTAGGACTTGTGCAGGTTTCTTTTACTTCTTTCCTGCTTAAGTTCCAGTTTTTTATTTTCTTGGTCATAGTAAAATTTTATCATTTATTTCTTTTTTTTTCCTCTTATTCTTCTCCTAGATGATCCTACAACAGAACGCGTCGAAGATAACGGCGGAATACGGTCAGTATGTGTCGTTGTAGGTTTACTCGGTGTGGTAAACAATGATCAAGAGCACACATATGACCCTTAGCACAGGATTACTGCTAGCTACACTTCTTGTGTGTGTGTAACTTTCTTCTTGGCCTCGAAATCAAATCATCGAAAGCTAATTAAAGACGCAATATATCCCCAAGATTTCCAATCTCGCCTCGGCTTATTTCCGTCGGCTAACCAATTAGAGCTCTCCAACTTTCTCTCGTCTGCACTATTTTTCTGTCAAGGAGAAATAACCACAAAAAAGAAATTAAAAAAATTAAAAAAATCCCGGTAGAGTCGTGGGGTGAGGAACAAAGAAAGTATGACACTTTCTGTTATGGTGGAAAACACAGAGAAACCCTGGGGACAACGTTGTGGAGAGAAGACACAAAAAAAAGTGCATATTTTTACGAAACAGGATACGGTATCCAACGATAATCCAAGCTTCTTTTTCCTCCCGTGCGAATTTTCTCTTTTGAATATTTACCTTAGCTAATCTCGCGATGATAAGACAATGCTGTGGTGTGTGGAAGACGGGCTGGGCTGGGAAAATTGCGCTAGTGCATGGCTGTTACAGAGAAATGTATGGGTGTTCATGCTATTCGGTGACACAAAAATTTAGAAGCTGTGTATTGATTATCCCTAAACTGTAATATGTAAGCCGTTTCCGATACCGGCGTTCTCCAAAAAAGCTGTTCCATTCTAGGTGGTACGGGAGCTTTGCATTTTTTTGTGTCATTGGATGGATTGGATTGACTTAGAGAAGGAATATTAATGATATCTCGATATCAGATAAAAGAGAGGGCGGGCAGAAGGGACGTCGGGGATAAACCTCATTACGTATTCGCAGTTTCTCCAAATGTAACCAACGAACTCCTCGCCGCCGCCCTCCTTCGTGCCCTTTAATTATGTAATTTTATTTAGGTAAACACAGTACACATGTGGCTCACGTGTGATTAGAATTTAATACCCCTGGCAGGAATAGTGGCGGCACCACCACCAGTTGCAGAGGTGTTGTTGCTCAACGGCACTCTCTCCTTCAATTCGCCATCACGGTATTCATATGGTACCGGTCTTATGTCAGGAATCCTGCCAGTAGGTTTTTCTTTATCTAACTCCTTATCATCACTTATCACATTTTGATAGCCAACATTATTGTTGTACTGTTCATATCGGTACTTCAATATTACGATCAACGGTACGACTATGTCTTCCACAGTTAGTTTCAGAACCTTCGGTAATCTATGGTCGGCCGCGGCGGTGGATTTTCTTTTAATCTTACTCGTCGTCTTTTGGAAGAAACTTAGAGACTTTTTGGTGTCAGGTTCCTTGTCTTCTTCATGTTGCTCTCGACTCATTTTTAACAAGTTCTTAATTTTGTCCTTTCTGGAACTGGACTTTAACATACTGCCATACTGTGACAGTGAGTTGTTGTTAGCTAACCCAATGGATGTTAAATCTCGGGTACTGCGTTGTATCATTCCTATACATTTGCCAATGTCTTCCTCATTCTGGTCATATTTGTTCAACGACAACAGTATCATTATTAGACTGTCAAGGTACTTGATTAAGTCGCTGGCAAGCTCCTTTCTGGATGGACAGAAGTTTTCTAGATTCTCCATGTCTAACAACATCAGTTTGATTTGCTCTTGACAACCAACACATAATTTGCAATATATTAAACTTGATCGACGCATTTCATGGAAACTTTCGGAGTTCAAATCAAGGTCCAGCAAATTATTTTCATACATCCCAGCCCGTATTTTGCTTAAGGACAACATAATCATGCTCAATTGTTGATATATCTTGAATGATTCTTTCATCCAGTTGATTTCGTTAATTAAGTATGCGTCGCCTAATTCAAAAAAGCTTGAAATGAATTCCATTAGTCCCATAGCACGACGTAGATATAACCCAGCAGTTTTCCATAACTCATCAGAGTCCTTGATTGTATAGGCCTTGTTTAACGTATCAAACGACAATTTGCCGAAACTAACACCAATATTTAATATAGTAATAACTATATCGTGCCTAACATCCACCGAGTTTGTTTTGCCTCTTAACAGTTCATTGGCATACTCAAAAAATAGGTCGATCTTGGTAAAGATATTCAGCTCATCCTGTCCATTAATGAGCTTTTGACATTTATTCCTCAATAATAATATGGCATCATTCTGATCGTAATCTAATGACAAACTAGGATACGAATAATACTTTTCCATTCTGTCAGTCCGAACTAGGTCCCTTTTGACATAGCACTTTCTTCATAAGCTGTCGTAACTGATTTAGTTTACTGCATTTCTCCTGCGGATGGACTGTTTTCCAACTATTTTCTATATCCTGATTTCTTCGATGAAACGAAAACACCATTCCAAAATAAGGAAATACCTAGGGGAGCACAAACAACAAGCACGGATTAATTGCCATATATGTTCATGAATGAAGTGACGTTAGTAAATGCCTCAGGTTACTGATTATTTGGCGGACAAAAATGGAAAAATATAACGACCCCAGAGAGGATCGAACTCTCGATCTTGCGATTAACAGTCGCACGCCTTAACCAGCTTGGCCATGGAGTCATATTAAATTGTTGAAAACTCTGATTTGGAGTAGTGACCTAGTCTTTGTATTTCATGCATAGTTTCCATCAAGACTATACATCACTCTAGTTCTTAGAGGTTCATGCTTAAATGATGTCGCTAATTGTAATGAGTAATTAAGATGATTATTATTGTAGCAGTATGTGTGGATAGTTAATACATATGCAGATTGGCTGTATGTTCTATATAATAAATGACGTAGGATGTGGGTTCGATGTCTATAGAATATATAACCACATCCTCAGTCTATGTACCAATTGGTGAGCACAATTAGTGGATCTTTAATATACTCTTCTGTTCAATATTGGCTCACTAACAATAATGCATCTTAGTATTCCAACATAACTATTATTGCTATCACTTAACTAGCAATCATATCATGCGATAACTAACGATTGTGTATTAGTTCCTTCAATGCTTAGTATTCCTACGAATGATGGTTGACCACACATATGTTAATTGCTTATCATGAGCTTGAAAATTATAGTTAATAATTTTCGTATGAGAAAATATTGAGAGCAATTGTCTATTTCTCTGGTTCAGGCAGAAATAACGCCATAATCAGTTGACAAGAGCCAATTATATATATGTATGTATGTATGTATGTATGTATGTATGTATGTATGTATGTATACATCTCACCTAGTAAGTAGAACGTATATTAATTAAAAGAACGATCCCCTTCCCATAGCAATATGAATGACAGCATTGTCCTGGTCTAGAATATTCCGTATATCTCTGTCTGTAACGACTCTTTCAGGTCATTTAGATAGATTTTTATAATTCATTCATATTATGCTATATAGCCCAAGCATGATGAGCCTTTGCACTTTTTTTTTGTTATCTTATCTGTTTTATACTGTTCTTAAGCTAACCTTGACATTTTGTCCTTATTTTTATAGGAAAAAAATCTTATAATATGCAGGCGTGTCTCTAAAGAGACGGTAAAACAACAGGCATAGTCTACCTTTAGATAATATATGGATATAGTACCAGATCATAAACTCTGAAACTCTACTACAGTAATGGATATTTTGAACTATGAGGACGAAGAATTGCAGCTACCCAAAACAACGGAATTAACTCGAGATTTATTTGCTGAAGAAGTAGAGAAACTCATAGTGGTGAATAAGGCCAATAATGTTAATATATTGCAACAATCCGATGAAGAAATACTATCCCAATTCGATGTCGATTCGTTCTTAATGAATAACAATTTTCATTATGTCTCTCTGGACACTTTGTTACGAGACTTATCTAATCTCTCAAATGGGATGGTGGATACTCTGTTGGATCATGTCACTGCAAACTATGACGGTTATATTAAGTTCTGCCAGTCATTTGCTAATGAAGATAACGAAACATTGATGGAGCTGGTTAGAACTAGAGCGGATATTGGACAATTTGAAAAAAAACTAACGAAGGTTACCCAAGATGAATTAAATAAGCACAAAGAGATTATAACTGACACATTGGATTATTTAAATGATCTAGATGATATTGCTGATTCCCTGGATGATCATTTAAAGTTAAATGAACAGATTACATTGGGTAAAAAATTAAGTAAAGCATTGCATGAGACTTGCGGCATGGATCCATTGGAAGACGTAATTTGTACAGAGTTGGTTAAACGTCTACACGAAGTGGTAACAACGTCTCATTCTTTGTTGACGAACCTTTCTTCGTTGACTTCTACCTACCTAGTTCACTTGCGCAACGATTACCAAGGAATAATACAGGAATTTCAAGTGGCCTTGAAAATTCTAGTGGAAAGGTGTTTGGAACAGCCAGGTGCGCACAAGGAATTGACGACTATATTAATGCATATCTTCAAGAACAGCACTGTTGTAGATGCAATTTCATCGTAAATGCAATCGTTTTGTTGGAATAGCATTATGCGGAACTAATACTCAGATTGTTCAAAATCTTTACTAGACAGGGAAGTGCAATATGCCAAACGGCTACCCGTATTATGGTGGGTTCTAACCCAAAAAAAAAAAAAAAAGAAAAAGAAAACACAAAATTAAACAGAAGTGAGCATTGTCCTTATTTATATACCTATACTCCTCGTAAATATAGAATTTAACCGGTCCTGATCCTGGCGATAAGCTCAAATGCTTGTAGTTGAACTGTCCAAACTAGCGGACGGGCATCTTATATATGCTTGATGATCACGTGCTGTATTGTTCTGTAGGCCCTTAGTTAGAAAATCAAAAAAAATTTTATTGTAAAAGCGAAACAGTAATCCTGGATCTATCAGATGGGATAAATAAAAGCTCTGATCTGGCTCAATTGAGAGATATTGAAAGCCTAGTAATAATTGCCCTAGGGTTTTAGAAGTGTGTTTAGTTCATCCGTGTGAAAGGAAGAAATTAGCTCGAATTGGAGATATTGACCAGAGCCTTAGCATAGTCTTTCAACAAAGGGAACTTGGAAAATGTTTAATACAAACAACACTCCTGGTAATGCAGGTAATGCATTTGGGCCTGGGAACAGTAATTTTTCATTTGGAACCGGCAACAACACACAACAAGGTCAGTCGTTTGCTTTTGGCTCAAACCAACAAGCTCAACCTCAGTCTGGAGGCCTGTTTGGAAATAACCAACAGACATCTGGTTTCAATACTGGTGGAACAGGTAATACTGGGACTTCTGGGACACTTTTCGGTAATAGTCAACAGAATAACACAGCATCTACTGGTTTATTTGGAAATAAACCGGCATTAGGTGGTGCTAGCGGAAGTTCCTTCGGGCAACAAACACAACAGGGCAATTCGGGATCTCTATTCGGTTCTAATACTGGTACAACGGGCGGATTTGGTGGATTTAATCAACAACAGCAAACTCCGGCTGCTGGAAACACCTTTGGAACGAACAACCCTGCTCTAGGGGGTGGTACAGGATTATTTGGATCTAAACCTGCTGGAACTCAATCCACCGGTCTATTTGGTAATACGCAAAACAATGCCACAAGTGGATTAGGAACTACTCAAAGTGGAGGTCTCTTTGGAAATAATAGCACCAACACAACACAAACTGGTACCACTACAGGCGGATTATTTGGAAATACAGGGACAAATAGTACCACTACAGGTGGGTTATTTGGAAATAAACCAGCAAGCTCAACTACTAGCGGAGGGTTATTTGGTAATAATAATACCCAATCTACCACAGGTGGAGGATTATTTGGATCTAAACCACAACAAAGTGCAACAACAGGTGGGGGTTTGTTCGGTAACAAACCGGCTACTGGAGGTGGATTATTCGGAAACAAGCCTGCTACTGGTGGTGGATTATTTGGTGGTCAAGGCACCACTGGGACAACCAGTGGTGGGTTATTTGGTCAGCAGCAACAACAACCTGGTGGCTTATCAAATGTCGGAACTGTGAATTCTGCTCAACCATCTTTTGCCTGGTCAAAACAGCCTACGCAAAATACTTTACAACAACAGCAACAAACACAAGGGGGGTTAGGACAATTGCCGCTACAGCAACAATCATTTGCTCAGCAACAACAACCATCTTTATTTGGTTCACAATTACAACAAGTGGCACAACAACAGCAATTATCGAATTATCCACAACAAATACAGGAACAGATTTTAAAATGTAAAGAATCGTGGGACCCTTATTCATCAAAATCCAAGCTGAAGTCTTTTGTGTATAACAAAGTGAATGATGCTGAAGCAATGCTATATAATAAACCAATTACGGTTACGCAGGAAGAATGGGAGCATGCATTGGAAAACAAACCATCCTCCGACGTGATACCTTTACAAATTATGGGTTTTGAAGGACTAAACCAAAGAAACCAACTGCAAATAGAGAATGTTGCACAGACTAGATTGATTCTAAACCAAATTTTGGAGAAATCCAATCAACTACAAGCAAAGCATGAATTAGATACAGCATCAAGGATATTAAAGGTTCAAGCGAGAAATGCAGAAATTGAGAGAAGAATACTAAAGCTAGCTACGCAGATTACCATTTTAAAAAGTAGAGGTCAACCGCTGAGCATTACAGAAGAGAAACTTTGGACGCAATTCAAGTCTCTATTGCAATGTAGTAACGATCCTGCTGGGTTGGGTAAGACTAACGAACTATGGGCAAGATTGGCCGTATTAAAAGATCGTGCTAAGAGCATTACCACACAATTAGATACTGTATTATTAGTAAGTGGAGATCATGCAGATACAGGAACTCCAAATGGCATAAGATTATCTGAACGTGGTATTAAAGAGAGGAATGACGAAGAAGTTAATGATAGAATTGATATGCTTGCTGAAGTGCTAAGTAACCAACAACGGGGTATTACGTACCTAAACTCCGTTCTGGAGAAGGATCATGCAGTTGTGGACAAACTTTTACAAACTTAAATATAGTAACTACTCTCGATTTGTACTAGATTAGAATATCAAACAAGAAGTAAACTCAAAGCTTCGCATCTATCACTGTTATATTTTTAACGGAGAACAAAACATGATATAATTTAATAATATTTTATAAGTTTATTACATATATATTTCATAAATACTTCCCCAAATACATATATATAATGCAATGAAAACGATATATTTATATTTTTAGAAGAAAAAAATAAATCAATTAATGAAATTACCTTCTCTTGTTATAGGGATTAAGGAAAAAATTATAGATGAAATGTCAGCTCTTGCAGTTTTGTATAATTTTTATTGATATAGTAAAAAAATATCCTGGAAATATCCATAAATTTTTTATTATATTTACTTAAGATCTTGGCTTTTCCTTCTTTTCCTTCCATAAAGCTAATAAGGAGACACCAGAAACCTTAACGACCTTGAATCTAACACCTGGAATATCACCCTTAGCCTTACCCTTTCTACCGAAACCGGCTAAAAGAACTTCGTCGTTCTCATCGACGAAATTCAAACAACCATCATTTGGAACGAAAGCGGTAACCTTCTTACCGTTCTTGATCAATTGAACTCTGACACACTTTCTGATAGCAGAGTTTGGTTGTTTGGATTCGATACCTAATTTTTCTAAAACAATACCTTTAGCATGGGAAGAACCACCAAAAGGAGAAGATTTGAAGGCAGTACCCAATAATCTCTTCTTATAGTTGTTTTCAGCCCAACGGTTGTTTCTTCTGTGGACACGTAACTTTCTAGCAGAGTTTAACCCTCTTGGCTTACCTTTACCCATCTTGTGTTAGTTAATTCTTGTATATCTGGGTCGAAATAGGCTGAAATAACACTATACACTCAAGTACAAGTTAAAAAATGTAGTGGGAATTAAAATCTAAAATTGATAATAGTGTAATATGGATATTAGCACTAGCACTAAATTTTTGAAATAGTTTAATAATAAAGAGGATCAAACCAATGGAATAATGCAAGAATTGCCAAACCCGCTTCCTGCTACATCGCAGCTTACAATGAAATTCTTTACAAAGACACCACCTTCCAGCATCCAGCTGCCTCTGTCTAGCAATCCTTCACATTCCGGCCTATCCGACAGCGAGACTTGGACAGTCCTGGTAGACAGAGATGTCCGTCTGCCGGTGATGGACGGGGAGACGGCCCCAGGATCCTGAGAAAAAATTGCAAAATGCATTGTGATTGGGTCTCGCACAATATTTAGTCATTTTTTCAACTTTTTCTGAAACTTTATTTTCCATTTCACAGCTTTTTCACAGCTTTTTCTGGGTGTCTGGGTGTAACGAAGTCACAACCTTGAGCCACTTACATGTACTCTGCATGGTGTGTGGATGTTTGTACTTGTGTGGAACATCAACAACCAAGCGCAGGGTATCGGCAGCCCGTTCCCATCATCGAATGACCTCCATTGCTGAGTTTCCGTTGTCGGCATTTGGGTTAGCATTTTTATAAGGCTTCCATTGGTTTATTGGCGTTGTACCAATGGTTTTCTCGGATAAATCATGACAGTACGGTGGTTTGTCTGTGTGTGTGCATTTTTTGCGGCCCGCCGTTTTGCGTGCGGCTGTGCTGGCAGTGACATCAAAAATACGATTCCTACATCTCGAAATCTACGATTACTTAATGCACACTATATCGATGTGTCGACGACAACCCCAGAGTAGCACAGAATGACTCAAAGGCAGGACTCCGTCAGGGAATACGTTAATTTGTTGATAGCTAAATATCTTCATAAAAATGGGTACGATATTACGCTGAACGAATTCCTCAAGGATGCTCTATTGCCCTCTACTACCATCAAGGACTCTAACACATTGCAGACGGAAAGCCTTGAAGACATAATATCGGAAAGAATACAGTTTAATGAAATCCAGCTAGCTGAGGATTTGAAGAATGTGAAATTAAATGACTCTTTAGCGAATCTGGATCCCCATAGGTTCGGTATTAAGCCCTGGAATCACCATGTAAAGTTGGCCAATGAACAGACAGTGCACGATAAATTGCCTACATGCGGGTTGACCGTTCTGACTAAATTTATGGATGGTCAAGAATTACTACTGTTATCAACATCCAACAGGGAAGTTATGTTGTTCTATTCGAATGATATTAACAAATCACCAACAGAGCTGGAGACTGGGGACAAAAGTGTCAGGGGTGTCGTTAAGTATGCCGGATCTTTTGCTAGCTCGACAGGGATTTTTTATTATACGTGTCCTCTTGATGGTACTATTATCTTTTATAATTCTGATTTCCAGATTATGAAAGGTTCCCCTAAAATAATACATAGCAGAAGCATTTCCCAAGTTAAACTTATTCAGTACTCTGAAGATAAATGGTACCTCGTAAGTAGTGGTTTGGATAATTACCTAATAATTAGCAAGATACAATTACAGGACAACGAACTTGAAGTTAGGGAAATTTCAAAAACCAAACTACTCTCATCGTGTACATCCCTATCCGTAGCTTTATATGGGGAAAGGAATACCCCCATAGTATTCCTTACTAGAGTGGATTTTACCCATATACTAATATACTCCCTAGGTAAAAATGATCACCTTTCCCATTTCTCTAATATTGCTCTCAATAATGCACAATATAGTCCGCATTCTTTTAATGTTAGAGATACAGTACTGATCAACCTTAATGAACCGAACAGTCACAAGTTATCATCGAGTAGCTTTTTGCTAGTGGCTACATCTCATCAGCCATTTATGCGGTTATTACTGGTTCAAATACCAAATTTAACAGTATTGTTGTCAAAAAAAGATGAGCTACCCAATCTTAAGACATTCTACGATGAGATCCTCCGAAATATGGCAACATCTATTCCCCAGGATTTATATTCCCAGCCTATCTTGAGATATTCGCGCTCCTTTAACGGTCTGCTGGTTGGTGCAGATGATGGTATATATGCAATTGATCTTTTAAATGGGGATTCGTGGAAGTTGGAATTGCCAATTGCAAGAGAGTTATCAAGAATAAAATCGTTAGATACGACTAATGACGGTACAATGCTTACTATATCCACTTCAGATAAATCAGTATATATGTGGTCTGCTTCCTGAAGAAGCATGGATTATGGTTAATTCAAAAATATCATAAATAATATGTTATACAATTTCATAACACCAAAGACTTCTATATATCCACATTAAACATATACATATATATACTGACCATATATACAAAAAAGTTGTGAGACATGCAACAACAGATGTTTTAGAATTCTACATTATCTGCAAAAGATGATGATTGGTCCCGCTGCTGGTATTCATCATTGTTGTATCTGCCTTGTCCTTGATAGTATCCACCACGATTACCTCTACCGCCGCGGCCACCACGGCCACCGCGACCACCACGGCCACCGCGGCCACCACGGCCACCACGGCCACCACGGCCGGAGTTAAATCGAGGTCTAATGGATGATTGGCCAAATGTATCTAGATTTAAGACCTTTTCCTCTTGCCATTTTAAATTAGTATTGATTTCAGATGAATTTGATATCGTGTCAAAAAATGAAGATTTCTTGTTGTAAAAGGTGTCAGAAGATTCGCGATCATGATCTTCAATTGGTTGATCATCTTGTTCTTTATTTTCACTTCCACCCTTAACAAATTTTGCATTGTTAGATTCAAAATCAAAATCAGACTTTGGAACTTCAACCTTTCTATTGTGAGAATTTCCTTTTTTGTTTGATAAGCCATCTATTCCTTCATTATAATGAGATTGGCGTGTTTGGCTGTCGGCAGTAGTTGCTTGGGCGTTACGTTCAGCAGAAGATGGATGACCAGACGTTGCGGGAGTTTGGCTGTTCGTATTTATATCTGCATTTGCAGGATTTAGAGGGGGGTCAGTGGGTGTAGATCCTGACACAGACACAGCCGTATTGGATGTTGGAGCATAGACACCATATCCAGCCACAGCGGCTGGTACATCCTTTTGTGCAGATTGTGCTGCTACGTGCTTGGCTGAACTTTGAGATGTAGCTGCAGCATTAGGAGGTTGATGAATCTCTGGCTGCACATTGGCAATATTTACCTCCAAAATACTTAAATCTTTAACGTCATTTCCATTAAACTTCACTGATTGATAAATGGTGGCAGATGGATAAACTTCGTCGGGTCCCCAATTTCTACGACCCTCTGTACCAAAACAACGCACTTCTTTCAAAGTAACCGTACCCTTTTCGGAATCGATTTCCTCCAAGAGTCCCACGTATCTATTTTCTGTAACTGATATCAATGAGATAGTCTTGCCAATATACTGTGACATTTTCTATGCTAGGTATTTTTCTTTTGTCCTCGACAACTAACTTCTTAAACACACACAAATGCAATGGTTTCTTAAATACTAATACCGATATCAATAACCTAAGAAACAATCTTCCTTTTGTTTCGCAATCGATAATTGGGCGTTGTTTGTACCTACTAAATGTAAACTTTCGCCACACACACCCATACTAAATAAAGTCTTGATAGTCAATTTTCTTATATTCTGTTATTGTTTTAGTTTTAGTTTGGAAGACAAATATAAACACGTGTAAATCGTCACTCTGCGTATACAATACAATAACCTCTTAAAACTACAATAGCATCGCTATATCTAAATGTGTACGTAAATATGGTGTATATTAAGTTATTTATTTTCTGTGAATGTACAGATCATTATGAAGGATTTCGAAGGGTCCACAATTTTGTTGCAACTTAATAGGGATTTGTCCTATTCTTGCTACTGTTTGATTTTAATAATGTCTTGAACCCATTACATAGTTGGATAACACTTGGGTAGTTATAATTAACCAAAAAGAAACCAGTATGGGTAAGTTTAACGTTCCAGGTGTATAGTTTGCTCTGTGCATTGACTTTGAAAAGTAAGTAAAACCAGCCTGGGTGTTCGTAATTGAAACTGAAATAATAGACAGACTTGTTCAAGTTCACTTTAGAATAGTTCTCGATAAAGTTTATCACTTCCTTCTTTGTTCCAGATTTAAATTTTTCATTGGACGTTATTTCATTCAATAATCTTACTTTGTTTTGCAGATACTCCACTATGATTTGATCTAAATCATTGTAACGAATGCCTTCGACGACTAAAACTCTCCCCAATGCCAAAGGATTTTCCTTCTCCAATTCTTGTATTTCTACATGCTGGAATAGATCCTTATCTAGCTTCCATGTTATAGCCAAGTAATTATCACCGTGACTTGATTGTCTAATAACGAAATCACCACGTTCCTTACTTCTCAAGTAATCCTCTGCCTGTTTACCAGTGAAAGGGAAGTAGTATGGGTGATTGATGACACGATGTGTTCTTTTAGCTCTTGCTTCAGCCATTGTTATTTTCTTTTCTTCTTCAGTGTCTTCCACTTCTTGTTTGACATCCCACACAGCAGGATCCTTACTGTAACTAATTGGAACATACTGTTGCTTAACATCATGTTCTAATAAAGAAACTTCTGCATTGATATTGGCGTAATCAATATATACAACCTTCGCAGGATAAGTCTTTCCAATCTCATAAATTTCATTCGCAGATCTTCTATATTGTGAACCAGCGTGACGTTGCGCATTAACTACACATTCAACACCAGAATTCGTTGTGCAAATGATATCATTATACCAAAACCTTTCTGGTCTTACTGGTATAATGCACCCTTTGAAGAAGCTCTTCTCCGTTTCACCCGTTAAACTTTGGAAAATCTCATCACCTTGTAATGGATGGAATGTGTTTCGTAATTCCTCAAATCCCTCTAATAATTCCAAAACAATAGTGTTCAAGTTATTTAACTTTCTTTGACCTGTGGTCTTCTCAAGTTCCTCGGCGTATGCTTCCAAGTTTAATGATTCTAACTTGGATCTACGATCTGGATCATCTCTCAGATATTCGATAAATTCACTCATTGTTCCTTGTTCTTCCTTCTCAGCAATTGCATCGGGGTCGTATTCTAAGGCATCAGCAGCTACCTTTGTTGCTAGATGGTAGTCTTCTGGATGAATCCTTGTACTATCTAATTGATCGTGTTCCAAATCTTCATATCTTTGCCTTTTCTCATTCCATGATATATATAAGAACCCTGCAGCGTTCATAAAAATAGTCTTATGTAGAATATCATGGGTAATCAATTGTTGACGTGCCAACAAAGGTTCGTTTAATCTTTGAAGTGATTCCAAAAAGTCGATAGCTTTTCTTTTGCCAAATCCAGAAATATAAGTTAATAGTTTGGCATAGTAATCATTATCGGTGGCTTTATTGACTTCTACACCTACAAGATTTACAATATCAACAAATGCAGTTTCCAAAGCATGAGTCAATATTTCAACAGGTAATAAGTTCTGATGCGGATGGATTGACAATGATCCTCTTTCTTCGCCAGTCAAATTCGCGTACTCTAGTAGTGGTGAATGCATATAGCGAGCTAATGCAATACAATATCTAGCCAAAGGTGGTTTGTTAGGGAATTCTTGTGCCGCACGTTCTGAATTTTGATAACGTATAGCAATCTCATCTTCTACGTATATGATAGGTAATAAACGACCACCTTTGTCTATCAATTGTTTTTTGTGAATAATTTCCTGTAGTTTCTTGAAAAATTTTTGAGTTTTAGGATTAGGACCATTAATACCAATTGCATCAATCTGACAATTTTGAATAATATCTTCAAAAGTATTTTCAAAATTTTCTGGATGTTCCTTGTCGAAAGGATTATCAATGATCTTAAAATCTTTCACAAAGTCGCTTTTACGGTTTAAGTATACAGCAATAATGGCATCAGAGCCAAATCTCCCTTGACCACAAGTCAAGGCCAACACTCTAGGAAGCTTGGTTTCCTTAGCATTTGGACGATAAGGAGATTGATCGAGTTTTGTCATGAATTTGTGGCGAACAGACTTGGCAACCAACTTACGACACGTCTTAGTTAGGTCATCTTTAATTTCTTGAGATATGTCTGAAAAAATTTTGTTAAGAGCCTGTTGAAATGCTAGTTTGCGGAAATTGTTCCACGCTGTTGCTAAGTCTGAAGTATTTGTAGTTTCCATTGACATTTGAAACAAATGGTCTACATATTGGGTTTGTGAAGACATGTGTAGCTTAATGTTCAATAGATTCAACTGTTCAGCTTCTATCATTCTTAAGAACACATCTGGTTCCTTACGGAAATGCATTGGGGTTCTGTTTATGGCATATTTTATATCCTCGTACAACGAACCCCTTTGAATTTCTCTTTTACCTTTTGGAGTCAATACGACATCTGCTAAATAGTATTTATAAAAGTCTGTCCTCACTTTTTCTCTGATCTTGGTGTTTTTTGATAACTCCATGGAATAGTATTTTTGTACAGTATCCATAGCCAATTGAATACTAGAAGATAATATCTGTAATGAATGACTGTTTTCATCCACTATAGACTTAACAAACTCCAAAGGTATTTTATCAGGATTGTCAACTGCAATATGAATTTGATGTTGGGAACTTATATTCTCTCCAACTTGTTCTGCAGTGATACCAATACCCTTGACCGCTTCATACAATGCACTTGTTTTGAATTTCTCATAACTTGAATTCTTCAAGTGCTTCTTACCTGAGTTATGTGAATTATTCATTAGCATTTTATTTATTTCCTCGGCATATTTAAATTCCAAATAGTCGTAAACATCTTGTAATGAGTTGAGTTCGGAAGTAGATGCAGTATTCTGATTTCTGAAATAGTCATCAACAATAGGGTCAGATATTTGTAATTCTTCGTAAAATCTCTTTACGTAATCTCTCTTGTAGATGACACTATGGAATTCAATATCCAATGATAAAATATCCCATAGATCGTCTTCTGTTAAGATAAATCCATCCCTAGCCCTTGAAGAAATATAGTTTCTACGGTAAGCATAAATAAAGGGTATTTCCAAGTTGTCTTGTGTTATAAACCTTATAGCATTGCCGACAGCTTCTTTAAATTCTGTCAAATCGTAAGATGGATCAAAGTTTTTGTCAACTGAGATTTTATCACTAATCCAATTCTTTTCTAATTCTAAGTCTTTTTCTTCTAGTGGACCATAATTAACCAAAGATGCCCTTAGTTCTTGAAATCTTTCTGGGATATCTGCCTTCCTTATGGCCATGTCCTCATCAGTCATTAAATTCTTTTTTAAGTCTTGTAAGTCATAGATATCAGTTAATTGGATTTTCTTTTTTGATACCATGGATGTTGGTGCATCATCTCCATCTATTTCATCACCAGACCCAAGACTTTTGTCTTGACCCTCAGTCTCGTCTATGATTCCACCTTCTAGTTCCTCGTTTTCGATTTCCAAAGCCCAGTCGTAGTCGTGACCATCACCAAAAATGTCATACATTTCATCTATTTTGTCAGAAGAAAGACCTGTAATTTGTGCTGGTTGTTGCATTCTTTGCTCTCTTAGCATCTTTCTTTCTAATTTCCTTTTTTGTCTTGTTTCCTCATCTTCATCTGAAAATTCATCGTCCTCAATGAAATCATCCAATTCGTCCATCATACCTACATCTCTGTGAGACCCTCTTTCGCCCTTTTCATTACGGTCATAATCACGGCGGCTTATGCCCCTTCTGTGCATATCAAGGTCATCTCCTTCGTGTGTATCCAAGTCATTATCTTCTTCCTCATCGTCAGAGAAAAATGCGTCTAATTGTGATCTGTCGTTCGCACGATATTTATTTCCTGAAACTTGATGACTTACTTGTTCCTCTTCACCTTCACCCCCCTCAGTAGTTTCCATGCCTGCGCGCTTCAACCTCTTCAACTTCCCAGAACTACCATCGGCGGGAGCTGGAGTTCTCTTGACACCGGCATTTTCCATTAATAAATCCAAATCATCCTCCGATAATCTGTCTTCCTCTTCTTCTCTGCTCCTTCTCTTATGCTTTCTACGCATTCTTGATACCTGTCTTTCATCTTCGTCTTCGTCTACAATAAAGCCCTCTCTGACTTTTCTTGCCTCATCTTCATCTTCATCCTCATCTTCATCATCGTCAGACGAATCAAAGACATCCTCCCCTTCTTCTTCATCACTAGGAGCTTTATCCTCATCTAGAATCTCTGATTCTTTATCTTTGGCCACTATATTACCATCAACGTCACTCATTATTGTCTATATATACTAATTCAACGGCCGATTTTCTTGCTTTCAGTGAATACAAATATAATACAAAAAAGAAGATCACGTAGATCAAAAAAACCAGAAATCGCTATATTATTCTTAATTGTAGAGATGTGCCAATGCAATATATAGCTGTTAAATAAATCTGAGGATCTTGTGTTGACGTTCAGTTGTTGTTGTTTGTTGTCATACCCTTTGCCAAATAACAATTTCTTTCTCTTTCATTTTTCTGAAATTTTCCAAAAATTTTCAAAGATTACCCGGTTCTATGATTCTATCATATGATTAGACAACGACCACTTCAATTCATACCCACTGTCATATACCATCGATGGCTAGGGGGTGAGAGATTGGTTAAATAGATGTTGGAATGCCGTATGCTCTTCTTATTAAAAAATTAATATGTACATAAATATATAGTTACAAAACAATGGGTGGTTCCGGAGAAGTCGAAACGAGGTTGTTTCTGTGTGGGTTACCATATGGCCAGTATAGTTATCTGAATCGAGGTCTATGCTGTGGTTCCGCCGGTTGAGTTCTTCTTCTTGAGCTGGGTGTTGGCTTTTTGTTTCCATTGGATGTGGTGGGATAAATATTGGTATTTCTACGAGAAGGCCCAGCATTCGCCTTCGGTATTATTCTAGCAGCCCCACCACCCAACGAAATTCTAGGAACCGCATTTTCAAATGGCTTCGATGAATTTCTGACACTGTTGTTAAACGGAGTGCCGTCGTGTGTTATGCTTTTCCTGATGGTTTGTAGAATGGATCTTCTCCTGAATTGATCTGTTTCCTGTTGTGAGTATTTTGTGATCCGACCATCTGGGACAGCTTTGTTACCTCTATTATCAGATGGATCCAGAACGAAAGAGGCTTCACTGTTGGCGTCTTCATCGTCCACGAGATGTTCATCGTGGTACCGTTGTGATTTGGCCGTGTTCGTAGGTTTTCCTTTGGTTACTTTGGGTATCCTGGGGTTGTTGGATGTGGCAGTACGTACCTGGGCCGTAGTATAGGAAGGTTTTGAAAACGTTTCCCTTTCAGGTTCAATGGAAGGTGTTAACAGGTCATTTAACTGTTGCTTTAATGATTCTTTCTCCGTTTTCAAACTCTCCAACCTTTTCAAGGTCTTTAAATCATTTTCCAGTTTAATGAATCGGCTTGCATACCCAACACAGAAAGAATTGCACATGAGCCCATATAATAGCGCACTAAGTGATTCATTCAAGTCCACTAAATTCTCATTGATGTAATTCAAATTCGTGAAATTGGAATCCAGTGTGACAATTGAATCCGAAAGTTCATTAATTTGTGGAAGTAAATAATCATGTAACATGTCTTCCTCATTTCCATTACTTGAGCCTCCATCAAATGTGGAATTTTCATGGATTCCTCCAAGTGATGATCTTCTTGATCCCGGATTACTACTGATTGACAATCGATACTCCGTCTTCATTCTCGTAGGGGAGCCACCGGCCGCCTCTGTCAGATGTTTATCTTCACTCATTAATATATGGATTGATTCGCTTTTGATTTTCCTTTTTAGCCCTGTTTTTGGTTTTTAGTTCGATGGTATCAACATGTCAAGTGAAAGTTACAATTTAACTATGTTTTGATTTTATGAAACCCCATAAAAACGCGTTCAGAAAGCGAAGAATGCAGATATAGATTAACTTATGTACAGAAGGTAACAAAGTAAACAATACATATATACAGGATATCAAATCTTTACTGTAATATTTCCTAACTGACTTATAAGTCCCACTCACATATACCTTTTGGCATGTCTGAGTTTATCTCTCTTTAATTGTTCTTGGGTCACTACGGAGCCCTTTCTGAACTTGACAATTGCAACAACAAGGAAGACTGAACTTAACAAAGAGAGACCATACCATGTAACCAGGTACTGCAAATGATTATTTCTAAAATTCACAACCGGTTTAACACCGATAGGCACGCCTGCTTGTATAAATTGAGACTCTTCGAATTCTTGGACGTGTTGAGGGGTTGCTGACGTCTCAGGTTCAGTTTTGTTTTTTGTCCAAAACATTAACTTCGAGATAATTGAGTGCGGTTCACTTGTCTGATGTCCTTTTGATGAAGTAAGATATTCTGGGTGATCTCTTAGGTCATAAAGTACTTGTAAATGTACAGGCACGCATCCTGATGACATAGCCATATCTAAAATATCCGGCACTAACCACAATCTACTTTCTTTATCCTGCTTGTCCCACTGGAAGTTCCCCTTTTCTCGTGTGCATCTGACCAAACATTCAATTTCAATGTCCTTTCCCTCTGGTACTGATAGATGTGTCAGTTTTCTTGATTGCGGTATTAATTTATCCTCACTCAGCCATCCTCTTTCAACCAGCATTTTCTCACCAGTATCATTTCTAATAAATGGCGTGTATAAGATGTAACCTTTCTCGCCATTCTTTACTCTAGGGCCTGAGAACATTTCTTCCTCATGTAAAAAATGGCCTGTCAATTTAACTTTCCTGTACTCCCAGTCTTCACACATGTCATTAGTGAAATTCTTAGGTAACATTACAGTTGCATAGGTTAGCCTCGTCTCACACGCCGCAATTAGCTTCGTTTTCCAGTCTAATCTTTGTAATTGCCATGTTCCTAAATAAAAGGTCAAAATAGGCATAGTCACCATCAGACCAAATGCAATTTTCTTAACCCATCCGAAACCTTCAGAACCCTTCCCTGGAGTCTTTTTGGTCTTCAATGGTGTCCAATCGACTGTCGATGTTACTATATTTCTCCAGCCCAGATTCGGCAAGGACCTTACCCTGAAAGTCCTGTTAAAAACCCCGGCATTAGTGTGCAGTTTCCCCGAGGTGTTCAACCTTAGCAATAGTTTGGTGCTTATCATTTATGCCACTCCCTTTTTTCTTTTTGACCTCCGTAAACTGTGTATATTCTCTGTGGATGGATTAAATCAATTGTAAGGGAGGTCCTTTGTTAAAGATTCAATTATCTCTTATACAGAAAAACGTGATAGCAAAGCAGAAGGTGCATATCACATAAGGTAGTGTATATAAAAGTCTATTACTGTGTATAATTATATGTATAGTTATCAGATAATATGTAATTTACAGTTATTCACTACAACTAACGGATGGTTCCAATCAGAACCAACAATATTTGGTATTGTTATCCCATATGACATGGTCGGCATCAAAACCTAAAGGTGATCTGAAGGCACTCAAAGAGCCGTTATCTTTGTAAACCTTTGATTCCTGTTCCAAGTCCGTAAGAATTCTAAAAAACTCTGGGAAAGCTGTTTTTGAGATTTCTTCGTCCCAAAATTCGATAACAGGGAGATCATGTCGACTTGTTTCTTCCAAGGCATGTATCAATAATTCTCTTAGGACATCTTCCCTTGAGCTGTCATTATCGTGTTCTGGTATGATGTGTAGCTTTACAATCACTAAGTGCTTGCTTGCCCAATTATGGTGCCAGATTATATGATTCTTATCGGGTAGAGAATAGCCATACTTCAAATTATCAGTATTCTTATCTTTGCAAACTCTTTGCTTAATAAATACATCTCGAGCGCCAAACCACTTGTAGATGTCCAAATCAGGGACCACATTGAAAATAAATGAGTCAGGGTACATCTTGTGCAATTTTCTTAAGTTCTCTTGGAATTTGGTTCTTTGGAGGGCCACTAGATCTTCGAAATCATCGAAATTCAAATAGCTGCCACCGTCTTGTATAGTGGTGTTCGCACAGTATCTTGATTTAAAATTGTCCAATTGTGTAATGTTATGAAGAGGAACGTGTCTGCTGCAATATCCCATTTTTTCATAATACGCACCAACTTCACTATACAAGTTGATGATCAAATTTCTCCAAGCAATAGATTCGGCCGTCTTTGTAGTTCTTAAGTTTTCATAAAACTCGTTCAATTTGTTGATCATGACATTGGCATAGCCTTGGCCTCTAAATTCCTTTGGAGTAAAAACTCCTCCGATACAGGCAATCAAGGATGGTTCAATTCTGTCGCTACTTTTGGGATTGATACAATTTCCTAATCTGTTTAATGTTTCACAACTGGAAACGATTTGACTAAACTTATCGACCTCAGGTCTTGATGTATCCTTCAGGAC
>JAJMDR010000032.1:0-127973 GCA_030573655.1 Cylindricascospora bacillispora | reverse complement strand
ATCCTGGTCTGTAAACCATATATCACACTACGATAATATCTCATTTTCTCACACCAACATCCATCTGTTTGTCTTCTTTATGCAGCAGTTTAATTTCGTCAAACCGTCGTGTGGGTTTGTCCAGTGGTTGGGTCATACTCTAGGTCTTCCAACACCCGGCTCCAATCTACTTCATCTGTTCCGTCATAACCATGATCATCTTCACCTTCTTCTACCATCACGCCTCCACACAAAAAATTCTGAAATCACCGCTCCAATGCACTACCAACAACGCAGTTGCAGACCGTTAGTCCCAAATGTCCCTCAACCAGTGAGTTATATAGGAAGTTGTGTCTCGGCGGTAATGTCTAAATTACTAACATCGGACTTCAAACAAACGAAAAAATAACTTCACCGAAAAAATATTAATCACACTCCACTTCAATCTAATTCATCTTGAAAGAGGCGTGCAGGTTTTAAATCTGACGGTCTTGGCACCCGTTTAGTTATTTTCCCATGCTTATCGACGTATGTAATATGTGTCAACAGTTCCGGGTTCTCTTCTAATAACTTGCGGTGCTGAAGTTGGGCCTTTAGAGCACGGTCATCTTCAGTATCGCTCTCAGTAGACCAGAACGGGTTCTTAAGTTTCGTAGTGCTGACTTGGGAATCTTCATTATCAATGTTGTCAGTTTTGGTAGATGTCATATTCCACGCACGTGACATTTCGTCCGTAATTATTTTATCGCTGGGTGTCCCAGGGCATACCTTGGGAGCCTTATAATCCTGGAAGATATTCATCTTCTGAACATTTACCTCGCTAGTTGTTACAATCTCTTCTTCTTCATCTTCAAATAACAATCTCTTATTTATTTTTGACGTTTCTTCAATGTTCACCGCAGACCCTCTCCTTGCATACGGAGTATATTCGGGAGTCCTTAACCCTAAAACAGCAGAATTGCCGGTTTTACTGCTGCCATTTGTTTTACCACTGGACGGGCGGCTACTACTACCAACAAGAGTCGGTGGCAGTAGCAATGATTTTTTGGTTGTCGTCACTGGTGTAGTTGTCAAATGCATGGATGATGTGGATTCATCATTATCCCTGGGTCTTGGTGTCACTGGTACATTAGCTATGCCATGGTCCCTAGTTCTAGGCGGTGTTGCTGGAGTCATTTGTAGTCTTTTATTGAGCTTGTCGTCTATATGTGTGTTGTATAGTTGGGTCCGGTTTCTTTGGATTGCTTTAATATTTCCAGTTTCCCAGTTTCCTTTATATAAAAGGCTTCAACTTTATCCCAGCCATTTGAAAAAAAAATAAAAATCAAGTTATCTTAAAAGAATAACAAGAATAATGTGAAACCAGTAAATTTTATTAAAAAATTAAAATGGCTAACACGAAATGAGTTCACTATATACTCATGCTCTGAAACAGAAGAGTCAGTTGGTCAATGACTTGGAATTGCTAAGTGGAGGCGGGGCGAAGGGTGGAGGAAGGATTGCCTTGTATGGGTCTATTTCTACCACGATAATTTCTATTCAACGCACTATTGATCAATTGAATAAAGTTGCAGCTCCACAATATAGTGATAAAGTGCGGGCTTTGCAGGATGATTGTGATAATTTGAATCAGCAGTTTAAGGATATCAAGAAAAAACAAGAGGATGAAACATCATCTACGTCAACATCTACTATTAATCCATTTCAAATGGACAATGGTAGTAATTTAATGCAGAGACAACAACTGTTTAGTGGTACCAGTATGTCTGCAGCACAAGATGACTTACCGATGTATCATCAGGAACATTCCCGTTTGGCCCGCGGGAACCATCAATTAGATATGATTTTAGAAATGGGGGCCAATTCTTTAAATGAACTTATCGACCAAAATCAATATTTAAATAAATTCAGTGATAAATTGACCAAGAGTTTACAAACCTTAGGTGTCTCGAATAACACAATTGCCATGATAAATAAGCGTGTTAAGATGGATAAATTGATTTTTAGTGTAGGTTTGATAATTTTATTTGCATCGTTTTATTTTATATTAAAATGGTTAAGATAGAATTTTAGATATTTTTTATGTTCTCTAAATTCTTTTTTATACATGCCAATATATACAAGTAGAATTTAATCCTGTGGAAATAGTTTGTTTTGGATCATTGAATTTGAGTCCATTATCACTTTTCGTGAGAGTATCACGCAAATTTTGTGGTTTAATAATTTTTAATTTCGTTCCCATACCTAACTGGCCTTTGGAGTTGTTACCCCACCCAATAACTTCATTGTTTGACAATTTACAAAAGACATGATCACTAGATCCGATCCAATGAGTAATCATCTCATTCAATTGCAAGTTGACGGGTTGGTCTTGTGATGTATTAACTTTACCATTACCTAATAGCCCCATCATTCCATTGCCAAGTACGTAATAATTTGATTTCATTCCATCTTCTTGGCCTTTTGTGGTGATAAATGAGGTATTTCCAAAACAATGAATGTCAATACAGTTTTTGAAGGATAATTGTCTTGGTACTGGAATTATTTCATTGATATAATTTATGGGAATCCCTAATTGACCAAAACAATTCCAACCAAACCCAAACAAGTTGTTATTGGAATCTCTAATTAAAGTATGATAATCACCACATGAAATTTGTTCAATCTTACGAGGTTGTACTTTCCCATTGATAAAGTTATTATTAATTAATTCTACTTCAATTAATTTATTAATAGAATTCTTCGAAGATGATTCAAATTGCGATAATTCCACTATACCAAATTGACCCCTTGAAACGTTTTCTGTAAGTAAGTTTGTAGGACATGTATAAACTTTGTTTTTATTTGATAAAACCATTAAATGGTCAATTCCAACGTCAAACTGAACAATTTTCTTCTCTCCTCTTTTCTTGAAAACATGGCCAGTCTCCAAGATGTTATCGTACTTGCATGTTAATTTCCATGGTGTCAGCCACGATCGGTACCATGTGAGTTTTAAAGGACCATTCATGGGAATTATTAGGATCTTACCTGAGGAATTCAATGCATATATGGTATCGTGTGAATATTTTAGTTTTAATAAATCTTGGCCAGGTAAAACTGTCTTTAACTTGGATGTATTCCATGACAGTAGGTCGCCATGATCATTAATGGCAAAATTGGCACGACAAACATCGTTCGGAACTAGGCAAACATCACGAAGATATAAACCATCGAACAACTTGTTTCTCCTGGGGAATCTGATGGATTGGCCGTTAGACGCTTGGCCAAATTCAAATAATGTCGGGTGAGGATGGTCTACAGAGTTAAATTTCAATATATCATTAAATATTCGCTCATCCTTATCCTTAGAGTTTTGGGGAGGATGTGACAGTGATTTGTTGTCCTTACGAGTTATCAACCATGCCTTGATACTGGCTCTTTTAGAATAAATGGTAAACCCACCGATTAGTAACCCTACCAAAGACAAGCCCTGGCCTACCGCCTGCAATTTATATAATACTTCCTGTCGATAAGCATCATTGCTTAGAGCTCCACGGCGTAATGAGGACTTGGAGAATAGGAATCTCTTTTGAAATAACCTTGAATTCATATCTTTACTATGGTCTGAGACTTGTTTTTTCTGAAGGGAAAGTAGAGGTTCAAGACGGCGATAACTTTGTTCTTGCCTGTTGTTGTTTTTTATAATTGGGTGCTTTTGTTAGAATAATACAAAGCTCAGTTCAGTGACAGGAGAGTGCGGTTCTTTAAGAGACAGCAAACACCGAGAGTGTCTGGTATATTAATCGAGATTGTTCAAGTGTATTGAAGAATTAATCATTGATAAAGTTACATGTAGCGCCTAATGTGGTAGCGCCTTTGAATTCCTAGTTCATTATGGTATATACAAACACTACGGTAAATTACCAAACATACTACAGGTGCCATCCATACCACCTTAGTTCGTTAGCTCTACTACTATCTCTAATTGTTTTCCCAGAAGTTTGTGGCTGCGAAAAGAGCTCCATTTTCCCTGCCGTAGTAAAGACATTGTCTCCAGACAGGGCATACTGTGTCACATTTGCTATAATTACATACATAATGTGAGACGTGTGAGACACATTTGTTTTGTGGCAGTGGAATATTGTTAGCTTCTTCACACATTTGGAGAAAGAGAGGCCAATGAACTGGTTCCCATGGATACGGTCTGTCCAGGATCTGTTCCTAATATCTCTAGCTCTTCCCATAATCAGAACACATTAGGTAAGTAGTATAAAGCAGTTGATGATGTGTATTAATACTAACTGCTCTTGGAGTGGTAGAGAAGTGGTAGAGAGAGCCTGAGGTATATTCAGTATCTGTCGATCAGCTGGTAGCGCCGTTCTGTTGAAAAATAAATATTGTGAAATATCACAATATTGAAAAAATTTTAGCATCTCATCTCATCTCTCTGGAACTTGATAATCAGAACGGATCATCGAGGTTAGACTTATCATTTGTTAAGTTATCATTGCCTGGAAATATTATTTTAAATATGGGACGTTACAGTGTGAAAAGATACAAGACCAAAAGACGGACGAAGGATTTAGACTTGATCTATGAGGAACTCAGTAATTCCGGTAAATTGGAACAGTTGTCAATGAACCAACCAATCGATGAAACTAAGCCAGGGTTGGGGCAAATATATTGTGTTCATTGTGCTAGGTACTTTGAAACTCATGTTTCTTTGAAGACTCATTTGCGTGGGAAAGTTCATAAACGTAGAGTGAAGGAATTGAAATCCATTCCATATACGCAAGCTGTTGCAGATGCAGCTGCCGGTGTTAATCTTCAAAAGTTCCTAAATAGAGTCGATCATATAAAGCAAGAACAGGAACCAAAGAAAATGCAAAATGAAACAATATTAAAGGAGCATTTGGATATGAAACTAGAAAACGCTGAATCCATTAAAGAACCTACTTTACCAATACCTTCAGAAGAAGAAGTAGTACAATCAAATGAGAATATGCTAGTAGAATAAGTATTTCATATATAAGTGTGTATAGACTGTTTGTATTTTTATTTTTTTTTATATGGTTAATCGATCTAATATGGTTTGTTGTTGCTGGATCTGCATTTGTAATGATCTAATGTAATAGAAGTTTAATATTAATAGGAATATTACTATGACCAGTATGTAGTTGAGTCCATCTCCATGGTGATGAGATACTATTATTGGGTTTATTTTTTCATCCTTATTGACGGTCATCGGTGTTACTGTTGGTGGTGCCGGTGATAGCGAAGGTGTTTCTAATTGCTTCTTTGAAGATGGAGACTTAGCATTGTTCGAATTCATCTGGATATTTTCAAGTAGATATTGGTTAATTAATTCTAATAACGATTTCGTTGCTGCAATTTGACCACTATGACATGTAGATTCAATCATGGATTTGATCCAACTGGCACCTAGCCATTCAATCCAGTAGGATATTTTTAACACGCAAGTGGAACTAGATCCCCATCTATACATGTATCTTGTATGAACAACAAATTTATCACCATTGGGGACATTAGGGGTTTTAGTAGTATTAATTAGATTAATATAATCATTCTCGAAATTTAATAAAGTCTCTATAATTTCACATTTGGTGCTTTTAGGTCCAATGGGATAGTTTAATGATTTGATATACTCGTATTCCCTAAATTTCTGACCTTGGGGATTTATCTGATTGAATGCTCCAATTTCACTAAATTGCATCGACTTTTGTCCTTTTAAGAAATCTATTAAGAAATTAGGCTGTTGTTCATTAAACATTATATGAAATATCAATCCCGGAGGACAGTTCAATTCAAGTTCGGCCAAGATTGTTTCCTTATTATCTTCGGGGATATATGGGAACTTTGTTTCATGGTAAATCAGTTCACCGTCGTAGTGAAAAATAGATGTTGGTGTCAATACATAACTTGGCATGGAGCTACTCTCTTCATCATTATTTTCCTCACTATTTTCATCATTTTCACTACCACTATCGGAACCATTATCCTCTGTTTCATCATCAGAATCTTCATCAATTGAGTTGATAGCATTTTCTATCTCTAAATCGTTTGTTGAGTCGGCCGGCATTAAATCTCTTAGAGATACATGGTTGAAAATGAGCTCATTGCGTGAAGAAGATCTAGTGCTATTTGTAGTAGTAGCCATAACTGCGGTGGTACTATTTGATAACCATTTAACGATTAAATTGAATACATAATCTCTAGAGGGAAATCCTGTTAACTGTAGAACTCCATGATTCGTCTTCGTAAAAACATTAATAGCGTTAGGAAACAATCCACTAATCAGATTTTTCTCCACCAATTCAACTTCATCAGGTAATAATACAATAGGATCCATCAAGTGTGGTAAAACCGCTATAAATATTAAATGGTCCTTCGTAATTTGCAATTTCCCCTGTCTTGAAGATCCCCATATTAGATCTTTTTTAGCTAAGAAACAGTTAAACTCATGACTTGGTGCACTCATAGCTGAAGCTTTGCTTTTATATATTCCATAGTAATATGTATGTATATAATGTTTGGAACAATTCCATTATAGCTTATTTTAAAGGTTGAATTTTCAATTAAAAGATGAAATTTTAATTTAATACCAAACTTTTGAAATTTCAACTTTTAAAATAAATCCAATTAATCAACCCAAGAACAACAAGGAAAATCGATCAAATATGAACGGATCAATGGGCGAGAGCAGTGAAATGGACGCTCTGATAGATAGTGGCGATAGTGAAAAAACTTCGATGGAATCGTCGGTACCATTGTTGCCACATGTAGAGATTAATCAAGTGACCTTGTCGTTAATCATTAAGAACTTAACGATCTTCACAATCAAGGAAATTTCACAGTATTTGAAGACTAATACACACGCTGCAAATAAGGCAAATTTCCTTCAATTGATCATTTTTATGAGAAACCAGTTTTTAAAGTTGTATGTATTAATTAAATGGACCAGGACTATTGACTATAATAATTTCCATGTACTGATAGATTTGTTGAATTGGTTCAGATCGACAAACATGTCTGTGAATAATTGTGTCTGGTCTTTGAAGAACAACCTTATGGCAATGACAAACGCCAAATTACCAAATTCGGATTTGATTACCGCATTAGAGGTTTTGTCGCTGGAAAAACCCAATTTATCAATCAAGACAGAACACTCTTCATTATCAGATACGACTCCAATACCTTTAGATTTGATTTATCAAAGGTTGAATGATTTAAATTTGGTCATCTCGATTAAGATATCGTTAATGCATATACCTGAACAATTCAATGATTATTTTATTAAGAACGGTAGAGTTTATTTGATTGTCAACAATGAATTTGAGTTGCAACTATCTACACTTCATAGAGATTCACCTTTGTCGTTTATTGATCTGAAGTTTTTAATCTCTAACAATAACAGTGCAGCTGTGACAGATTTACCGATTAATAAATTCAAGTTTGAGAAAATTATTAATGAAATTTTGAATAAAAATTCAGATCCATTGATGGCTGTTTATAACTTTTTACATCAGTTTGTTTTGACTTTCCAGTTGTATTTAATTCATCTAGAATTAATGAGATTAACAAAGAAGAATGGGAAATATTGTAATAATCTTGTCTATAATTATGATCCTAAGAGGCATCGTATTAAAATAAAATATTGGTTAAATTGTAAACTAATTAAGAATAAACAATTAATTGTTGGAATTGACAGAGTTTCTAATAATTTAATTCTAAAATGGTTAAATGATGAAGCAATTAGTTCTAAAAGATTACCAACAATTTATAAAACAAATATTGTTAACAATATGGAAAATATTTTGGATGAAATTACATTTAATCATTCAAGATTAATTAAGTTGGAATTATTGTCTCGAGGAATTTTTCAAGAGGATGAAGAAAATTCAGATATCTTACTATTCCATGTACCAACAACATGCTTGTCAACGGTCCCAGTTCAATTGAAAATTGACTTGCTTAGTGGTATATTTTATTTTAAAAACCCAACGGCTCTATTAATTGCTTATATTAAAAAGATTAACAAAGCGGAGAATTTGATTGAACTAATTAAGATTTTACAAAAATTAAGGTTGGATAAAATTATTCATATTTTAGAGAATATGTTTACAAAGACAGGATACACTTGTAATAACTTAATAAAATTAAACCACCAAATTAAATTAAAATCAATTATTTTAGACAACACGAATAGTGATGATGAATTGTTACAGAAAGATCTATTCATCCGTTTACCAAATTGGCCATTAAATTGGTATTTAATATTGTCGGTGTTCTCTTCCAGAGTTTCATGTATTATTGAAAAAAGAATTGGTAAAATCATTTCTAAAGAAGGAAATTGGGAACTAAAGTATCTAAATGATTCAAACATTGTTAATATAAAATTAGAATCAATCACCTATTCTAAAATCATGAACTTACAAAATAACACCTTGAATAAAATTATAAACCATATGATTATAGATTCATTGAATCAATTAAATATTAAAAACAAGATTTGTCCAAAAGAAGCACTAAATCAAATATTACCTACAAATTTCATTAAAGAGTTAACAAATGAGAAAAACGATTCCATAGATGATTATACATCGATAATTACATTAGAATTGGAGTCGTTATTAGAAGGTTCAAAAGCTTTAAATTCGACTCTAGAAAGTTCTATGTTTTTAAAGATTGACTACAATAATTCTGAAAGTAGACTTTATGGTAAATTTAAAAGAAAAAACTCAATGACAAGTAATTGTCAATATGATGATTTATTAATTAAATTTATTGAATCTGATTCGTTGTCTTTCTATTTGAGTGAGCATTTTACTAGTTTAAGCAATGTTATTCAGTGTTTGACTACATTTAGAAAGAAATTAAGGCAGTTGATTGTCTTGACAGATATGGTGGAGATGTTGCATAAGAACTTCTGTAACGATTCTTTTACCATTGTAGCATTAAAATCAAACGAGATCTCGTTTAAATATTTGAAATCTAGTAATGATATTCAAGATTGTACTATTAATATTATAACGTCAGATCATTCAATAAAAGACTTGAATGTTATATTATCTCCATCAAATCCGCAACACATAATTCAACCATTTATTGATAGCGAAAAACTGGATTATCATATAATATTCAGTTATTTACAATTTACTTCTTCATTGTTTGTGGTTTTACAGAAAATTCTAAACGATAAATCATCAACTTATAAATCCATCAGACTCGGTTTACATAATTTAAATGAATGTCAGTTGGTATACTACAACCAAAAATATGGAGTTGATGTTGCAGTGATCATAGAGTTAAAAAATGTTTTAAGAAACGGAACAAATTCCATTCAATATTATGTTCATTTATCAGATGAAATGGATAGATTATCGACAAAGTCACCGATCTATGAAATTATCAATAAAATCAAGACGGAAATGTTCATTTTAGACTCAAAGAAAAAACCAACTACAGAAATGGGGTTGACTAAGTCTCACTCCCCACAAATTGTAAAATTGTTTAAGGGTGTGGCATGTACGTCCTCTTCTGTTGAGGAAGTCCTATGGGGGATTCACTTGATTTTGAGTAATAAAACCTTAGAAAACGGAATAAATGAGGAGAAAAATCAGGAAATTATTGGTCAGGATCCATTAGATAGTTTTACACTGGGTCTTCCATCAACTTTATCTATATAGAGATAATTAGGTATGTGTATAAAATGGATATTTTATATCGCTTTAATATAGTCATTGTACGATTTTTTGTTTTTACTTGCACAGAAAAAGTAGACCTAACAAACAAGGAATCCATTCATTTTGAAACGTTCATCTAAACTGACCAGTCAAGAAGAATAAAGAGCAAGCATAGAAGATGTTGGCAAAAAGTAGTGGTCTACCTCTACGTGGATTCATAAGTCGCATCTGTACAATTTCCACTCAGAGTGTTACAAGATCCTTTCATTTGTCTGGAGCCCGATGGAATGATGGAATAACGACTTATGAAGATGAAAAAAATATATTAGATAAGATGTCATTATCTGAAAAAGATAAAGAAGCGTTGAGTAAGTTGCGTAATATTGGTATTTCCGCACATATCGATTCTGGTAAAACCACTTTTACTGAGAGAGTTTTATTTTATACCAATAGAATTAAGGAGATTCATGAAGTTAGAGGAAAAGATAATGTAGGTGCTAAGATGGATTCTATGGATCTTGAAAGAGAAAAAGGCATTACCATCCAATCTGCCGCTACTTACTGTTCCTGGGATAAGGATAATAAGAACTACCATTTCAATCTAATTGATACACCGGGCCACATTGATTTTACGATCGAAGTGGAACGTGCATTAAGGGTATTAGATGGTGCAGTTCTTGTAGTATGTGCAGTCTCAGGTGTTCAATCTCAAACTGTTACTGTAGATCGTCAAATGCGTAGATATAACATTCCAAGGATTACTTTTATTAATAAGATGGACAGAATGGGTGCGGATCCATTTAGAGCTATTGAACAACTGAATTCTAAATTGAAGCTACCCGCCGCAGCAGTTCAAATTCCAATTGGTTCGGAATCTAATCTCCAAGGTGCTGTTGATTTGATTAATAATGAAGCAGTATATAATAAGGGAGATAATGGGGAAATTCTTGAAAAGGGTCCAATCCCTGATGAATTAAAGGATTTAGCCCTGGAGAAAAGACAACTGTTGATTGAAAAATTAGCTGATGTAGATGATGAAATAGCAGAATTGTATTTGGAAGAAAAGGAACCCGCGCCCGTTCAAATTAAAGATGCCATTCGTAGAGCCACCATTGCCAGAAAATTCACACCAGTACTAATGGGGTCTGCATTAGCGAATACCGGTATTCAATCAGTGTTAGATGCTATTGTAGACTATTTGCCTAAGCCCTCAGAGATTTTGAATATGGCCTTAGATGTATCAAACAATGAAGCTAAGGTTAATTTGATACCATCTGAACAACAACCGTTTGTTGGATTGGCATTTAAATTGGAGGAAGGTAAATACGGACAATTAACTTATATTCGTGTTTACCAAGGCCGTTTGAAAAAAGGAGGATACATTACAAATGTAAAGACAGGAAAAAAGGTCAAGGTTTCTAGATTGGTAAGAATGCATTCAAACGAGATGGAAGATGTTGATGAAATCGGAGCTGGTGAAATTTGTGCCACTTTTGGAATTGATTGTGCATCTGGTGATTCATTTACTGATGGAACTTTACAATATTCGATGTCTTCTATGTTCGTCCCTGATGCTGTCGTTTCATTGTCAATTACACCAAATTCAAGAGATGCATCCAATTTTTCCAAGGCATTAAATCGTTTCCAAAAGGAGGATCCCACTTTCAGAGTTAGGTTTGATCCAGAATCCAAGGAAACAATCATTTCAGGTATGGGAGAATTACATCTGGAAATCTACGTGGAAAGAATGAGAAGAGAATATAATGTTGAATGTGCTACTGGTGAGCCACAAGTATCATATAGAGAATCCATTACTATTCCTGGAGAATTCGACTTCACTCACAAAAAACAATCAGGTGGTGCTGGTCAATATGCCAGAATAATTGGTAATCTAGCGCCAAATACTCAAGAAGAAAGTGGGAACTTATTCGAAACTGCAGTCGTTGGTGGACGTATTCCTGATAAATATTTAGCAGCATGTGACAAGGGATTTGAAGAAGCATGTGAGAAGGGTCCATTAATCGGACATAAAGTATTGAATGTTAAAATGTTGATTAATGATGGTGCTATTCATTCAGTGGATTCTAATGAACTATCATTCAAGACTGCTACGATCAATGCCTTCCGTGAAACTTTTGCTAAATGTCAACCTGTCATTATGGAGCCAATAATGAATGTTGTTGTTACATCCCCCAATGAATTCCAAGGTAATGTAATTGGGTTGTTAAACAAGTTACAAGCTGTAATTCAGGATACAGAAAATGGTCATGATGAGTTTACTCTTAAAGCAGAATGTTCATTAAGTACATTATTTGGATTTGCTACGTCATTAAGAGCTTGCACACAAGGTAAAGGGGAATTTTCATTAGAATTCAGCCATTACTCTCCAACATCTCCACATGTTCAGAAACAATTAATCGCAGATTTTTCAAAGAAGAAGAAGTAAATGGGAATATATTAACCCAAAGATGGATAAATATCTTGTAAATAGATACGTTATGTAAATATCAAATATATATATATATGTAAAGTACATGTATATACATTAATCAGTATAAGTTTTATCATTTTTGATCTTATCCAATAAATCGTTAATTTTTGGGTTTAGTAACGGTTGACCATTGGAATGTCTTTGTGCGATTTTCTTAGAATGTTCATTTCTTTTTTGAATTTTTTGTTTTATTTGATTGATTTCTTCTAATCTCTTAGTTCTTTTCTCTTTTTGAGACTCCTTGATAGGTTTATCTTTTTTAACACGTTGGAATAATTTTGTAGTAGTTCTTTTTGATATTTTCTTTTCTTCGACATCTGGCACCGAATAACCCTCCTGCTTCAATGCTTTCAAATACTCTTTCTTGAGTCGACTTTTCCTGGCAATATTCTTACGGATCTCTTCAACTTTATACTCCTTAGTAAACTTCTTTTGTTGCTTCATCTCTCTCTATTAACGGTTGGGACAACTCTCTGTACATGGTTATCTTTCTGGTGATAAATTGTTAGGTTTTGTTGTAAGCTCATCGCAATTTCTTTTTTTTTGATACTTGAATATTTTCACGTTAATAAAAGGCACACAATCGATACAAAACATGCATATTAGCGTTCTTAGCTATGCTTGGAATATTTATGATGATGAATAATTTCATTTGACTGATTGTTATTAGAGTTTATACAGGAACGGTTGATTGATATACCTAATTTGGTTATGGTAGCGCCATGTGTTGAAAATTATCGTTTTATTGAAATTTGAAGTTTATTATGTAGGAAAATGGACCTATAGAGGCCCTTACCAAAACAATAAGATATAACGAAGACATAGCGACCAGACAGGCCGGAGATAATTGCAATGCTGTGTTGTCGGTATGCAGTGGTGGTGACTGCAGCAGCTACAGCGGTAGGTAGACGGAGTGGCACCATTGTTCTGACTAGAACAAACCATACAGAGGCATTAATGAAGATTCTCAATGATCAATCTGAGAAACCTTTAAATTCATCAGATATGAGTCTCATAGGTCGATATATCAATGATTCTAGCGACTCTAAGCTAACTGTAAAGCAACGAAAGTTATTAGTAAGTACACTAACCAGGAAAAAGGAATATTCTAGTGTCATCAAATTACTTGGAAATAAAATTCATAATATGAACCTGTCATTGGTCAACACGACCGAACTAAAAAGTTATTTAAAATGTCTCATAGCTTTAGGTGAGTTAGATATTTTGGATCAAATAACGATGGATTTGATTAGAAATTTTGCTATAACAAGAAAGAAGTTATTAGTTGAATTGATCAATTTCTTGCTATTTGAATTATCCACGAGATCCCAGTTGAGTGCGACAAATATTAAGAATATATCACAAGAAAATCCTCAACTTATAGATGTATTATCTGATATTTTAAACAAATGGATCAATTGGGTCTATCTAGTGCATGGGAATTGTGAGTTTCTCAACTACACAGAATTTAGATACCTGCTGAATCCTTTATCAGTTTTTCTTAAGAAAATCTCCCCATTATCTTCATCAGATTTTACTACTCTATTGAATACAACTCTAAAGGATATATCGCCATCTGTATCCTCTCAATTTTTATCTACTTTACTTTTCCTGTTAAATTATATTAAAGACCTTCCGAAATGTGAAATAGTTTGGCAGTACAAAAAGACTCATGAATTACCAATTATATCAAATGATTTAACGACTATAATGAAAACTTTTAATCTTCTGAAAAAATTTGAATTGATTGTTCCCACTTATAGAGAAAATCCTGGTGCTCACAATAATACCGATTCATTACAATTTGACTACTTGTTATTTGGCCATAGTCATACTAAAGATTGGAAATCTTTACAATCACAGTTCAATGCTTTATTTGGGATTGGTCAATTACCTAGTGTTCATGAATATGGGATTGTAATGCATTCTTTATCAAGACTGGGTGAATTGGATAATGTTGAATTATTATATGCACAATTATTGAGAAGAAATCTACTTCCCAATTTTGAAATTATCGAATCTTTAGTCTATGCCCATTATAAAGGCGGTGATTTAGCTGGTTGTTTTTCACAATTTGAATTATTTGAAAAATACAATATAATTCCTACTGAGTTCTCTTGTACTTTATTATTTAAGGTCTATTATCAATTAAATGATTTAGATGGTGCACTGAGACTATTGAGAAGATTTTCAAATGACTCTAGAATTGAAATAAAGGAATCATATTTTACTATCCTAATTCAATTATGTTCATCATTTGCTAATCACACTATTGCACATGAGTTATATGTTGTTATGCAAGATTTTTATTCCATTAAACCTTCGGGAAAATCAATATCCGCATTAATGGATGTATATAATAGTTGTGGAATGTTTAAGGAAACTATTGACCTATTGAACAAATATGCTAAGCAGATCAAAGATCATAAGATTTCACTATTAAATAAAGCATTAGAAGCATATATTGAATTACATGATTCAGAAAACTGCAATAGACTATTTGAACAAATTACTTCAAAAAATTTAACACGAGATTCTTATTTCTACAATGTCTTACTGAAATATTTAATGAATATTACTAATGAGTATGATATTGCAGAGAATGTATTAGATCAGCTAATTAAGGCAGGTAAACCTACAATTACTACAACACACTTTGAGACAATTTTAAAAAAATATGATAATATTTCCTTTAGAACTGGTATCTTTAGAGTTTACAAAAAAATCATCGATAATAATTATCCAGTAAATTCCAAGGTACTGTATTATTTAATTAAATCTATATTTGCAACAACAGAAAAAATTGATAAAGCCATTGATTTAGTTTATGAGATAATGGAAAATTCTTCGAATGGAACACTTAATATAAATTTCCATATACTTCACCCATCTGTCATTGCATGGCCTGTTAGGGAATTGGCCAAACGTGGGGAGCAGAAAAAAGCAGTAGAAATGTTGTTGAAATATTATACTTTGTTTTATAGCAATGATTCATCTTCAGATAAAATAAAAATCGATAATAATTTCAATATATTAAAGGCAAATTTAGTAATTTCTGCAGAAATTGGAGGTTGGGAAGAATTCAATAATTTATACAAGAAATATATTTCATTATTTGAAAATTTGAAAAGTTCACCGATAACTAATATCGAGAATAAGAGGAAAAGATTTCTATTCTCTGGATTGTTGCACTATAAAATAAAGCATTTGGAAAAAACAGGGAATATATCGGAACTCCCAAGTATATTACACTACTTAAGGGATCATAAATTCGTTATTTCTAATTCATCCATGAATGAGGTTATTGAAACTATGTTTAAGTATCCAGAAACTATAAATGAAGCCTTGAGGTTGGTAGATGAGATTTACATCCATGGTTATACTATGCTCCGTAAATTTAGAACAATAAGAAATAGAACAAAACCCAATCAAATATTAGAAAAAGAAAATGTCAAAATGCCAAAGCCGAAGGCGTATTTAACTTCCAAGACTTATGGAAGCATTTGCTCGTTATTAGATGAATATTTAAATAAACTACATGATGATGAATTAATAATAAGAATAAAAGAATTACTCAGAGATTATAAATATTTCATGAATGCCTATTTAAGAGTTCCAAGGTGGAATATTGAAAGTTGGGGAGTTATAGAGGATTCCTGCGAAGATATGCTAAGAGAAATTAGATTCACTAAAATGATCAGAGACTCAACTGAAGCGGACTAATGCACTACTTGTAAATATGTATTGAAGAATGATCGACTAATACTGGGCCGTTGTATAAAGCACACTCTGCATATAATATATAGATACATATATATAAACATAACATATATTCACATTAATAAAAACGCCGTAATTCACTTACTAGAGCTGTTTTTCTTAATTCTATCCTTCTTAGAACCAGATGAGGTAGTGTTAGTATTGGCGGTCTTTCGAACAACCCTCTCCGGTAAGGTCAATTGAGCACTACCACTGGTTTCTCCATAAATTAAAAAACCAATCCATGGCTGAATATTCCAATGTAATTTGAATTCGACGTCCCTTCCGCCTAGCTTATCCTGAACATCCCACACTGAATACTTCGATTTTTCATTAGTTAGGTTTAAGTTTGCAAAATCCTTGGAAGTGATAATCTTATCCCACAAGATAAGGGAATTCTCACTGGCTTTATTTGATGTACCATTATACTCTGCTGTTAAATACACAAATATTTGTTTGATATTCCAATTGAATAAAGGTGATAAGTCGGTGTCTAAATCAAAGTTTATCCTCAAATTTTCCTTTGGTCTCCCTCTAATAGCGCCAAATCCCCTGCTGGATTTCAAATTTAGAAATGGTTGAATATTACTGATAGTAGAAGGTACGGAAAATGCATTTTGGTGAATAAGTTGTATCCATGACACAGAAACAATGAATACTACTATTGCAATACTGTATGTCAAAGCATGACTGGAAACCGTTTGGACTCTATTAGATAACGAAAACATCTTAACCCTAACAGTACAAATATAAATGACTAATGGTTTGGAGATGTATAGGTGTATGTTTTGTGTAGTCGTATTGAACCTTCTATCGTTTGTAGGATTTAGATGTTCATATTGAAATTCCATTTCTTGGTTAAACAAGATCTCAAAGCCGGGTAATATTTAAAGAAGGCTACTTAAATTAACAACGGATCATAATAGTACAATGCTTTATCATAACTTGTTAGTGATTTATATTAAAACTCTTAACTGCATTGATGGGTCGTCTTAGCATTGAACTAACACCATTGTAATAAATTAATTAGTAATGACAATCATATTATTCTTGTTGAAAGTCTTGAAAACTTTGAGAGATGACTAAAAAGTAGGTGTATTGGTAACATATTTTTACATATGGTTACATACAACTTAAAATGAATGCTTTATGTCAAAATCTTTATGTCTTGAAACTTTTTTACTGCCAAATACTTTCCAATTAATGTTTTGTGACAGGTATGGTTCTTTCGAGTCTTTAAAAACACAGACGCCCGGAAAAAACGGGAAAAAAGTTCAACAAATAATAAATTTATTCTACACAAAACTATTATAGTTCAATGATAAACCACAACTAAAAAATGATAATAAAATCCAAAATGAATAATTGATAAATTTAACCAATTAATCATCTTAATTTTAACATGACTCTTGGCATTTATTGAACAGTCGAGTAAAATAATAATAATTGTAATAAAAATAACAATAATAAACAATTTATCACATTCATGATAATACCATTATATTAAGAATAGAAATCCTCTTATAGGAACAAACACTAAAACTGAAGAACAAGATTTTGCAATGCCGCAAAATTGAACCACAAAACTACTTAGCACATGTATCAAGCCACTAAGTTATAATAAGTCATCTTAATATATAAATATATAAATTTACATTTAAATATATATTTGCTCTTATATATATTTATAAGATAGACAATTAATGAAGTATAGGTAATATTCTTAATAACATCTGCTTTACCATTGATTTTTTCTCATAATCATCTGCTCTTTTGTCGCAGCGAAATCTATTCATTACCATATATTATAACAATCAGGTTGGCTAGTACTTATTGCTTTCTATTATACTTTAAACAACTCAAGTAATGAACCAATTCCAATTTAGAACAAAGGTTCTATTCATCAAAACCAAGCTGACATGTGAAAGAAAGTTCGATTGGATAAAAAAGAAATCAACAAAAAAACAACGTAAGCCTATTACTCCTGCTATTGCCAATTCCATTCAAGATACTCTAGCACTATTTCCAACTAAACCAATAGTTTCAAAGAGTTTGGACATATGCTCCAATGTTGAAAATCCTCAACTGGCTATAGGATCACCCACGACGCAACACTCAAATTCTCAGTTTACTATCGAACAAATCACTCCTCAGACATCTACAGTATTTGTTGACGCCATTGAAAACCATTCAGAACCTCAAATCATATCAAACAATATTTTATCGCACAAAAATTGCTTGCGTGATGAAGGAAGAGATAATTTAGGAAACACTTCAAACCTCAATACACTGGCACATATTTTACCACCCAAAAAGATTTTATGGTTCCCAGAAGAAGTATATACGCTCTTCACACTTACTGAGGAACAAACCAGTGAGTTTCCAACAAATGATTTGTATCAATTACTAGACAATAATTCACTTGCGGAAAAGGCATTTGGGGCATACTGCCCAGAAATGCTTCGACGCCAGTGCATAGACCATACTGAAGAACGCTATAAACGTTTCAGAAGAGTCCTCTTTTATAGATATTTTGTTAACGAAGAGACTCGGCAATTTTCAAAACAACTACCTTATGTGGGAATGCGGTCGCTAGTAAGAAATGCATTTGATTACCCACATATGCATAAAACTGTCTATAAAGAGATGAGATGGTTGGAGAGGAAGCACATTTTTCATAAAAGCAAAAATCATGCCGTACATTTGAATATAATAAAGGATTATGTATATGATGAACTAATTCCTCGTTTGATTGAATATGCAGAATCATCTCCATATGTTCGTAGTCATTATTCCCAAATTTTATATGACCCAGATGCTGCTGTGATACTAGCTTGTCAGAAAGAAGCATTGAATCAAGAAATGAATAATTTAATTACTGGGCTTAATAGAGTGGAAAATCTCAGGGCAGAGGTTAACGATGATGCCTGTGCTTTGGAAGAACTCCAAAGTAAGATCCATTCACAAGAATACGAAATGCATGTGATGAAAAAAATGTTAGTAGAACTTCCAGCCATGGTTCCTAAGCGTTGGCCAGTTTGGAACAACCCAAAGAAAGAACCATGTAGACCGGGTGATGCATATTTTGCAATACCTATGAACCGTAAAGAACAAAATATCTCATAATCTCCAAAAGAAAAGCATGCTGGTATGGTTATTATATCATTTTCTATCTTTTAAGATTAGTCTAAAAAGGGAGGAAATAATTGTCGCATATTATAATGTAAATAGCATAATTTAATAATAGTTTGATATTTAGCATGTGTTTTATACCAATTATTCTGAAAACAACGTAATTCAATGCATGGTTCCACTTAGGAAGTTAGAGAGTCCAATGATAAAATTCCATGAAATCATTCAAATGCTCAGTTTATTGATTCAAACAGTACATAGAAACGGAGGAGCTGTTCTCATAGAATTCTTAAGTTCATGGTTGTGTAAATAATCCTATAAAATATGTCACGACAAAATAATTCAAGAAAACAGTATATGGGGACAACTTTTCATTGCTGTGCAATAAAATTAAACATTCAAAGAGTCGATCCAGTCTGCATTTTATGAATAAGCATCAACAATACAGCACGGGAAGAAAACTTCAACTAACAAACAATTCATTAGTTATAGATGTCCGTAAATTCATAAAGAGAAATTCATAAATCTAAGGAACACACTAAAGCTTTCACTATTTGGTTTTCTTGATAAGCAGATCTGTTAGCTATCGGTTATTCGTTGCATTAAGAATTGAGTAATGATAGGTTAATTCGAAATTTATAATGAAAAACCACGGTCCTGAAAACCGATTCTCGATAAATTAGAGAACTGCGGAAGAAAACATGAAGTTACAATGTCCGAGAATTAAAAATATGTTCCTAAAGAATCACATGAATACTATACACTCAATATTTTAAATTTAAATAAAGTTTTAAAAACTAATTAAAAATATTTTATTTTATTTAAGATTTTAAAATAAAATATTTAATTAAGTTTTTTTCAATAATATACAAATTTAATGGCTTTGAATTCCGAAGAAAAATAATTTGGTTTTTTGGAGTATACAAATAAGCTTCAAATATTTCTGTAAATAGAATTATTAGAGTGTTTGATATGAGATAATATGATATGATGAGGCCCGGATATACCTTTCAGGTATATCAATAACATAGCAATAAATGAGTTAATTCAATTCACATCATAGAATGTCATGTATCTGATAAAATTTAGTCAACTACGTTATAGCTTGATGAATTCTTTTTCGTTTTTGAAAATATATGACATATGTATGTCTTAATCTGTTCAGTAGTGTGGGTGCAGATCCAGATGTGTAGGCTAATCTGCTTATTTTGGAGTCATTTGATGAAATTTGCTTATATATTTACAATCCTATTATATATATATATATATACATATATTAGATGTGTAATATTCGTTATTGGGAGATTATTTATTGAACATATATGAAATCAACTTCACAGTGTTATAGGTAGGGATACAAAGCACATACCCCTTCAAAGTCAATTAGTTCTAATCGAAGTTTATAAATTCTTAAAACTCTCTCTGAGAGAAATTTCCTCCTTATCATTTAGACAAAAAATAACGAAGGCATATCTGAAAATCACTCTATTTTTGCTTCTTCCTAGGTGTTTCTTCATTTTCTGCAGTCATCTTACGTTTTTGTAAAAATTTACAGGCTGACAAAATTCTATCATAGTCAGCGGTTAGCATCTGAAAAGAATTTGATATTGCGCTTTTTCTTTCCTCTGGCTCATCAATTTCACATAGTGTGTCATAATTTTTTATATACACTCTTTTTTTGGTTTGCAATTCGTAGTTCTTACAATGCCTATATAAGAGAATCATTTCTACCAAACGACTGAATTGTCTCTTTTCCAGTTTATAGTGTGTCTGCATTTCTACTAGCCAATCCTCTGAAATCAAATCTTTTGATGGTACTTCATCAAAAAATTTATCTTGATAAAGCCTTTTCAAATCATTAAAATCTCTTAAATCATCGAAACTTTCATTTGGATCTTCCACAGTGATTTCCACAATTTGCTCATCAGCATACCAATGATTGAATATCGTGCTGTAAAATTTGGAACCGTGCCCTCGATTTTGATATGGTGGAAAAATAAGGAACTGTGATATCTTGGCTTTGTATTTCAAAAGTGTTGATTTATCAAATTCTATATGACCAGGGTAATTCCAATATCTATAAGTGGTTGAAAATCCAATCAACTGTTTAGTTTTCTTGTTAAATAGCCAAAATATTGACCATTTAGGATCATTTTCATCAATATAATTGGCAGCTTCAATAAATAATAACGAGAATATTTGAACACGACGATGTAAAGTCTTGGAAAAATCCGCCGAGTCTCCCTTGGTTAAAGAAGTTTCATAAACAATAAATTGTTCATTATTTAATTCGTATTCGCCAGCCTTATATTCATCAGAAGGAAGATGGAAAGTTTCTCTTTCTTTTTCAAAAGAATCTATCCACTTACCTTCATCTTTAATAATCAAATCGTCATCGGGAAGAAATTTCAACATTCTTTCTTGAACATCTTCTGCTTCATCGTTTATTTTGGCAGAATATTTAAAATTGAAGAATGGCTTAAAGGTTACTGAATCAAATGTCAAATGTATTATCAAATCCTTATACCCAAATATCTGTTCCGCATCCCCATATATGGGGTAGGTGAATAATGGATTAAATTGTATGGCATTCTCACCAACAATTGACAATTTCAGCACTTTCGTAGAAGAACAATTCCACGTATCTGGTTGATAATCTTGCACAACTGACATTCTATGAAAATTAGCTTCACTGTTGGACTTTTCTTTGTCTTTTCGTGCCTCTCGTATTTGTATTAATTGATCTTGTTTCTTAAACAATACTTTTAAAATATTCGATCATTTATTCAAACGTTAAAAGCCATAATAAAAACAACAGCAAGACCACAATGAAGAAATTCGGTGTTGCAGCGTTTGATTCGTTGCAGGAGAATAAGAGTTTAGATTCCACACATGTACTAGAGAGACAAGCAGCAGAACTGGATAGGCAATTAAAGCTCTTCCAAGAGAAACTGGTCACTTTTGCACAGAAACATAACGATGAACTAAGAGAGAACCCTGAATTTAGGTCAAAGTTTATGAACATGTGTTCTTCTATGGGTATAGATCCATTGTCACTCTTTGATAAAAACAAACATTTGTTCACAGTCAATGACTTCTACTATGAATTGTGTGTTAAGATCATCGAGATTTGCCGGCAAACGAAAGACATGAATGGAGGTGTGATTTCATATGATGAATTGCAAAAAGGCTATTTTAGTCATCTCCATGTTAAACTCGATGATATTGATAAAGCCATTAGTATGATGAAGGATTTAGAAGGTGGTTTCGAAACATTCTATATTAAGGGGAAGAAATTCCTGAGAAGTGTGCCTAATGAACTTACTTATGACCAAACCAAGATTCTGGAAGTATGTTCTATACTAGGATATGCAAGTATATCGTTACTGCAAGCCAATTTTGGTTGGAAACCAATACGAAGTAATTCAGTATTAAATGGAATGGTGGCTAATGGTTTACTATGGATAGATAACCAAGCTGGTAATGAAACGTTGTATTGGGATCCCTCATGGATAATGAGGAATGTGTAAAAGAGGTTATATAAATATAGAATTTTAAGTATAGACACATGCCTGTTGGTATTTAGAACTCATTTTGATTTTTTCCTTTCCAAGAATCTGGCATTAACAACTTCTACAGATTCCATAACATCTCTGGCTTCCAAGGGTACATATTTTCCTACTACTTTCCCCTTACCATCACCTACATTTATTCTTATCTTTCCTTGTAAGTCTGCAACCTTGTAAGGAAGAGCCTGGGTAAATAGATCCGTCATGGACGATTTCAAATGATAGTTCAAAGTAAGAGCCTCTAAAGACTTACCACATTTAATCGATTTGTAATCATTAAGATTAGACTCTATCCATTCAAGGTCTGGAAATTTACAATCATATAAGACCAAGGGAATATCATTCGCCATATCATAGATGGGCTTTCGAGGCATCACATTCACATCAAGCATTCTAGTGATTAAAAACTTGTCTTCCAAACCTTGTCCAATAAGGAATAATATAGCCACCATACAACGGACTTGATGCCATAGAAATGCTGATCCAACTAAATCAAAACAATAGATTTCCTCATTAACAGGTAGTATTTTGGCACTTCTAATAGTTCTACGAAAATTAGTAATCTGTTTAGACCCATCCAATTTGCAAAAGTTCCTGAAGTCATGATCACCCACATAAGTTTGAGCAGCTTCATTCATTTTAACAATGTCCAATTTAGACTTGGAGAATAAATACTTGTAATGTCTATACTCACAGCTAAACCTTGCATCAAATTTGGGTGGAGGTCTTAGACAAACAGCCGACATCCTAATATTATCAGGTAATAATTGGTTTAATATCTGTAGATATGGAATTTCTTTGCTATCGTTATCTGGGTTTTGCTGTTCCTCACTTGTCAAATTAGACCGAACATTCAATGAAATAACTTGTCTCATTGCACTAACACCTTTATCAGTTCTACCACATCGACTAAATTTATAATCTTGTGGATTCATAGAAGGAACTAGCTTACATTTATACATCGCTTCTAGAATCGTACCCTCTACTGTAGGTAGTGGTGTCGGATCTTTTTGAATAGCCAATCCGTTATAATTCCATCCCAGATATGCAAATCTAAGTGCTATAAACCTAGTATTATGTTTTGAAAAATCAAATTCCCGACTCTTTGGTTTCTTAATGCTGTCATTAGGGATTAATTTTCTTTTTTTCAGGTTGTTATTATTGGTGCTATTGACTGTTGATGATTCCAATTCTTTAATTTTCTGAATCAGTTGTTCTTTAGACCATTCACTATATCCACCCATTCTTGCAGAAGAAGTACGTAGTTTGAGTAAAACTCTCAATTTCTGGAACAGTCTGCTGATCATGCAATTGTTTAATGCTTCTAATTTTTTTTTTCATTGAGGTGTTTATTAATTTTTGTCATTTGTTATGAGAATGGACTTAAATTTAAAGAAGTGAAAAATTTAGAGATGAGATGAGATGAGCTCTTCTGGAACAACAAGAATATAATCAGGCATAAAGAAAGATAAAGAACGAAATGTCTAAGTCACTATTGTGGAATGATCTTAATGTTGACCTACAAGAATGGATTCGCACCGCTATTGATGTCATGGGGTTCGATCAAATGACTCCCGTCCAAGCATCAACAATTCCGTTATTCATCGGTAATAAAGATGTTGTCGTGGAATCTGTGACAGGATCTGGTAAGACTTTAGCATTTGTGATCCCTATATTAGAAAGAATTATTAGAGAGGGATTTACTGACAGGAAAAACTGTCCTAAAGGCCATTTTCATTCATTAGTCTTATCTCCAACAAGAGAATTATCGAGTCAAATATTGAAGGTAATTAACCAATTCCTAGACCATTATACCGATGTTGATAAACGGCCTATAGGAGCGCAATTGTTGGTTGGTACCAATGAGCGTACTATGCGTGATGATATCACCCAATTTCTCGCAGACCGTCCTCAGATCTTAGTTGGTACGCCGGGGCGTGTGTTAGATTTTTTACAGTCTCCCAATGTTAAGACCAATTCATGCAGTATGGTTGTTATTGACGAAGCTGATAGATTGTTAGATATGAGTTTTGTTAAAGAAGTTTCCAACATCCTTAGTACGCTACCCAAGCAAAGAAGAACCGGTCTCTTTTCTGCTACTATTAGTGAGGCTGGAGATACGATTTTCAAGACAGGATTGAGAAATCCAGTTAAGATCAAAGTCAATAATAAGAAGACTGCAGCCCCAACTTCACTGAATTTATATTATCATGTTGTCAAACCTAAATTTAAGTTTCAAACATTGTTAAACATCCTTAAACATTACAGATTTAAGAAATGTATCGTTTATTTTCCTACCTGCATATCTGTGACCTATTTCTACCTTTTTCTGAATCATTTACAGAAGATAGATGCTGATTTTGATGATGACCTAGAGATTTATTCTTTGCACGGCAAATTGCAGACCAACTCGAGAATGAAGACGCTAGAAAAGTTCCATGAAACTTTGGGAACTTCCGTGTTGTTGACTACTGATGTAGCAGCTAGAGGGATTGACATTCCTGATGTTGATTTAGTCTTGCAGTCAGATCCGCCGACACTGATTGACATGTTTTTACATAGATGTGGTAGAACTGGTAGAGCACATAGAATCGGTAAAGCCATCACTCTTTTAAACGAAGGCAGAGAAGAGGATTTTGTATCTTTAATGGAAGTCAAGAACATTCAGATGTCTAGGATTGATGACGTAACGGGTAACTTAGATGAATCATTCTACCACAAGATTCACAAATCATGGATTTTAGAAGACAGATCTAGGTTCGATCTTGCCATTCGATCCTATGTGGCATTCATACGATACTACTCCAACCACTCTGCTAGTTCCATATTCAGATTGGCGAGTCTCGACTATGTGGGACTTGCGAAAATGTATGGGCTATTAAGACTACCCAAGATGCCTGAGATAACTAAATATCTGAATGAAAAGGCCAACAACGGTGGTGAAGCAGCGTTTGATGACGGATGGTTGATCGACCCGCCTATTGACTTGAACAAATTCCTGTATCTTGACAAGAAGAAAGAGGAAAAGAGACTGCAAGAGTTGAAGAATTTGGAAAAGATCAAAGATAAGAGGAAATTGAAACAAGAGTTAAAGAAGAGAAACGAAGCCTGGTCGCATAAAACAGCCACCAAGGAACAGAAGCAAGAAAGGCGAGAGAAGCTTGCGCTCAAGAGGAAGATGATAGAAGCGCAGTTGCTGAGGGAAGAGGAAGAAGAAGAGGACAAAAAGGATTCGGAGATCAATAAAGATTGGATAGACGAGGTGTTGAGTCACAAACGACAAAAGAGACAAAACAGGGGTGAGATGCAAGGTTCATTTGATGATCTATAGGTTGCATATGTATGTAATAAGTATGTAATTTTTTCATCTCTCGAGAACGAAATTTTTCTCTATAAATACGTAGTAGAATTATTTAATGGATTGTATATTAATACTTTCTCCAAGGGCTTGAACTTGTGAGTTATGAGTTTGATCATCTCTTGCGATACTATTCCTGACACCAAGACTTGGTTCATCACTGTTACCTTGGAGGGAGGTTCATTTGTGAAATATCGTGCCCATATTGTCTGGTGTTCGTCTGTGGCCATCACGGCGTCCCAATAATACAAATGGCTATAAAAATGTTCATAAGAGTCGTCGCTGCCCCAACCCGCGCTCTGCAGCCGCTGTTGCAGCCACATTTTATCGAGGAAGAACTTGTCGTTGTATATTTTTTGCAAATTGGTGAAATGGACAGAACTTGATTCCATGTCTGGGAGTTCTCGCGGGAACAGCGGCAAGCGATGCGTTTCCGAGTAGAAAGAACGGATAGCGTTGACAAAGGAATTGAATTCGGAGTCTGCAAAGATGCAATTGTTGTTCCACAGTCTGAGCTTGAATTTGTTGAGCAGCTTTCCGTCGTCGAAGGCCCAAAGACACTTTCTCCTTGCCTGTAGCAAGTTCAAAGGCGGACTGTGGCCCTGGCCACTGATGAGCATGTCGAGCGATGTCTTGAGCGCTTTGGGATCGCAAGACGACAAGCGTCTTGTCTGGTCATAAATGAGGATCGAGCAAGGAAGCGCACTACTGCTGCTGCTGCTATTGCTACTGCTACTATTACTGTTGGTCCAGTCGTCGTCCAGCGCTCTGTCCATGAACGATTGCAGTGCTGGCCAGGGCTCGTAGAGTCTCAGCTGGTTGGCGACGTATCTCGTTTCATCGTCAATGAAGAAATGCGGGACCAGATAGTCGACGACGCACTTGAGGCCGTTGACCAACACCATGGCGGCGGCGGCGCCCGCCACGTGGTTGCGGATGAGCTGACAGGACTCCGAGGGCAAGTTCACGAGGATCAGATAGGTCGCGGTGATGTCCTGGATGTCTTGGATGTGCTGGACAGGGGACCGCCGCGGGCGTCCTGCCGCCGTCGCGGCGGCGGCGGCGGTGTCGATGCCGACGCCCAGAGAGAGAAGCTGGAAGGACTCAATTCCGACTAGTGTGAAATTCTTGATCAGCTCATCGATGACAACTTCGCTGTTATCGATGCTTCTGCGGACGATGCAGACGGAGGCCTGGTGCAGCCTGTCCTGGCTCCATTGGCCCCACAGTCTGAGTTGTCTGTCGAAGCGAGAGTGAGACATCTTGCGGGGAGAGGGCTGCGGTGGAGGGGAGGGAGGGACGGTCCAGACCTTGGCGGGCCTGCAGCAGCCGTTGGGAAGCTTGTATGTGTGAGCGTAGATATGCGAGCCTGTCTGGAGCTTTTGCTTGCGTCCTCGACCGGCCGTTTTCTCTGCGAGTGTGTTTCACGTGGGGCAGCTTTTATCGCTCCCAAAGAGCAAAGCCAAAATGGGCCGTGCGTGGTCCGCCTGCTTTTCGCACCTTCTTTGTTTACGGGGGTTTCCCAAAAGGGGCTAGAAAGGGCGAGTCAGACAAAAAATTTTCCGCCCCTTACGGCCCACAGGGGATGGGAGCGGACGACAGCAGGAACCGTGGGAAAATACCCTTTTGGTGCGGGAAGGGCAGGGAATGGCATGGTCGGGATTATTTCACAGGGAGGTATGAAAAAAAATCTTATATAAAGGGGCTCTGGGAAGGGAAAATATCGTCGAGGTCGGATATTTCTCGTTGGGCACTCAGGCAGCAGTTCGTCAGACCAAGAGAAAAAAACCAATTAGCATCCCTTAGTCAACAACAACAGCATAGCTATTATCCACAATGCACAGAACATATTCTTTGAGAAACTCGAGAGCTCCTACCGCAGCTCAAATCCAATCTCCTCCTCCTCCTCCAGCCAGTACCAGAAGCAGATTCTTCGGCAAGGGCGGGATCGCTTCGTCTTTCAGAAAGAACACGGCGGCCAACTTCGGACCCGAGTTGTCCAGAAAGTTGTCGCAATTGGTCAAGACCGAGAAGAGCGTCTTGAGATCGATGGAGGTGGTCTCAAACGAACGTCGTGCTGCGGCCAGGCAGCTTTCTTTGTGGGGTGCCGACAACGATGACGACGTGTCGGATGTGACGGACAAGCTAGGTGTGTTGATCTACGAGTTGGGTGAATTGCAAGACCAATTCATCGATAAGTACGATCAATACCGTGTCACGATGAAGGGTATCCGTAACATCGAAGCATCTGTGCAACCTTCCAGAGACCGTAAGGAGGCCATCACCGACGAAATTGCTCATTTGAAATACAAAGAACCAACCTCTCCAAAGATCCCTGTGTTGGAACAGGAGTTGGTGCGTGCCGAGGCCGAGTCCTTGGTTGCAGAGGCCCAATTGTCCAATATCACCAGAGAAAAGTTAAAAGCCGCTTACAACTACCAATTCGACTCCATCAGAGAATTAGCAGAAAAGTTCGCCTTGATTGCCGGTTACGGTAAGGCCTTATTGGAATTATTAGACGATTCTCCAGTCACTCCAGGTGAAACCAGAGCTGCCTACGACGGTTACGATGCTTCCAGACAAATCATCATGGACGCCGAAGCCGCTTTAGAAGCTTGGACCTTGGACGTCGCCGCAGTCAAGCCAACCCTATCCTTCCACCAAACCGTGGATGACGTCTACGACGAAGTAGAAGAAGAAATCCCAGAAGGTGAAGAATGGGATCATCAACAAGAAGAACATGAAGTTGAACATGAAGAAGAAGAACCATCTCAAAAGGACTAATTTGCTACAACCCACAAATTCAGTAGCCTCTCTCTCTCTCTCACTTGTGTGTATGTATTAAGTAAATAATAATATCAACATCAATTACTACAACGTTTCTTTTCTTATCGTAATTTCAATGGCTTTTTTTAACAAATAATCCTATGGGATTTTCTGTTATTTTTTTTTTCACACCATTTTTTTCTTTTTTCTTTTGTTTTTTGCTCGAGGCTCGTGAAATTCTTAGTTCCTTGTTTGAATATATACATATTTAGCCTTTTATTATATACACGTCGTGATGGGCTTAGTTCATTATTATCCCACGCTCAACTAACTCCTCTTTGAACTCTTCGTCCCATGCCTTCTTATATTTGATTCGTTGAGTCATAGCATTTTGCACCGAAATGAATCTTATTCTATCTAAGTACTCTCTCTTTTTCTGTTTAATAACGTCATTGCTCTTCCCATTCTCAGCACTCAGTTTGGACTTTCGATAGGGGGTGCATCCAATATATTTTAGTAACCTTCGCAATTGAGGAGTGCCTTCCTTCCATGTGTCGGGTACAAGATCAGTATTGGAATCGATTGACTCAAGTAATTGGGATAATTTCTTAACTTCATTCATAGTCACATGCTGGTCATTATAATTAAATTTCCGAATAGATTCAGCCTTAAGCAGCCAGTAGCTATTCTTGTTTCCATACCTACCGTCCTCAGCTCTGAGATGCTTCAAATATTCGAATACAATGGGGAAATTCCTGGTGTATCCATTCCTGATTAAGCATTTAAATAATAAATCAAAACTTTGAAAACTGGGCTTGATCTTATAATCAGCAACTAAATATTTCCAAATTATTAAACTCAAGTCTAATCTGCCTAGTCCAGCAAATTTCAATAAAAATAAATTCAACGTCTCCACATTTAGTTTTATAGCATTTTTTCTCTTAGATTGACTGTTCAATTTTTGAAAATATTTTAAGATCTGTAACGACATTGAGATATTATTATCAACATTTCTCATTAACAAATTCTTGACCAGATAATTTAATAGCCTATCTGTCATAGATAACTTGTTTCCAGATAGAAACTTTAAAACCTTAATAGGATCATAATTACCATTCTTAATGACAGTTAAGATAAACGTCTCTGATATTGCTAAGTCAAAAGTCTCCAGAAACTTAATGTACATTTCTCTGGATATATCATCTTGAATAAAATTATAACATATTGTCCACGTTACAATATCGGCCTGAATATTAAATCGTTGCATTTGGGTCAAATAAAAATACACTTCATCAGTCACGGAATTACCCTTTCTAATACTAGAATTCTTCAACACACTTCTTAGCATTAAATTGATGGTTACTATGTTGGGCTTGACATTTTGTTCATACTTCAATTGACTAAAGATCTCTCGACAACTTGCAAAGTCAAACCTTTCACAAAAGTAAAATATTAAATCATTATACGTTTGAATATCTCTCAAATGTTGGGTCTTAAAATTTTGTGGATGCATCAAATTCCTTAATATTTTCGGTATTACTCCATTCATGGATGAGGAACTCTTATAAGTAAATTTCGTGTGTGTTAACAATCCAATATATGGGCCAAAAAGATCAGGGCTCTTTTCAAAATTCGGTATCGAAGGAAGCTCATCAGTATATTCAGCTAAATATCGTCTTTTTGGAACAGGCAAATTAGATATCTGACTAGTATTATCAATTTTCCTTGGCGAGGAATCAATCAATATAGGTAATATCTTCTTCAAAAATTCCTGGGAGTTATTAAATCGGGTTGCTTCCAGATCTTGCATATTTTTAATATGTTTCCGTAGTTGGTATTGTTGTTTGGCTCTTCCTACATCATATTCACTCTTTTTAAGGTTATCAGTATTCTTCCTAACAAGATGATTCCCAGATATCCCTTGTAAATATGACTGAACAATCTGTTTCTGGTATTTGGAACCCTTCCCTACCACTTCAATATTCTCCTTCACGTAGCTATTCTTATCAAATTTCTCTTTAGGTAGGACCACAGCTGGCTTCTTAGGCGATACTATCCTTGGCGGGAATTTACTCGGCAAAATCCATTCAGATACTGGTGAAGTCTCTCGTAATAGCCCATTCTTAACCAGCACCTGACTCATGCGTGCTAATACATTCATGCCCACCTTCACAGCAGCATGTATCAACTGGTCTTTCCGCTTCTCCGTCTTGGTCCATATTAACTGAAGTCTGGATATTTTCAATGCTTTAAAATTAAGTGTACATTATAAATTTCATATAAAAAAGTCAAATTATACAATACCAATGACTAACCTAAACGGAACAACTATGAATTTGTAAAACGAGAACTGGTATCGTCGAGATAATTGGACCCGCCAAACAGTGATAGCAATAGTGGTAAAAATATTAAGGAGTGAACTGAAGCGACACACACCAATGTGAACCACATCCGGAAGTAAAATACTTCGAATATCTTGGACTTGGTCAATGCCAAAACACAAACTCCAATGAACTTTGTCATTGTTATTCCTCTAAGAACTGTCTCACCCACTGTTGTGAGTGTGTAAACCATTCTTGTAATTCTATCACTTTTAGTACCTGCTGGAACAACTGTATACGCTCTTGCAATATGGACACAAAATTCGACAGCCAACCCAACACAAATCACCAGATTGACTAGACTCACAGCATTTAATGAAATATTTAATAGACCCATCAGTCCACCAATATCAATTATTATCATCAAAACCGTAGCCGTTAACAACAATGGTGTTCTGATCGAGCCAAGGAACAAACAAGCTGTAGTGAATATCAACAATAGAGCTCCCCCGATTAGTTTTAAGGTTAATGATAATAGATTACTATATTGAACAAAAAAAATGTAAAAGGGGGAATAAGCAAATACTTCCAAATTACCTTCTTCCTGCAATGAGACAACAATTCTCTCAGCATCCTTATATGCGGTGATGTAATCATGTTGCGATGTCAATGGCCTATGTGCGGTCCTGAAAACGGATGATATAATATGGGTGTCGTTGTAGTTAATAGCTGTAGAATATGGCGCTTTCCCGGCCAATGGGCATTGATCACTTGGTGAATTTATCCATATGTCGAAATACTCCATGAATTTAGCTCCTTCAGGAAACCCTTCCATATTGAAATTCCACTGACCCTTATCCAAACAAGTTTGCAATTCTTTATTTACAGGTTCAAATACAGACTTTTCAATCACACAGCATTCTTCAAACGATGGATTTAAATACATCATATAATCGTCAAACCAATTAGCGATTGGGTCTATTATACTCGATCGTGACCTTTCCACTTCCAGTATATTTGCCAATGAATTGTTTCTACATGAAGTAAACTTGCCACATATTTTTTGTTGATTATTGCGCTGAGTCAAATCCAAATCCTTAACAACAAAATAGACTGGTGGGCCAACTTTTAGATATTGATAAACATCTTGGAAATAATCTACTAAGTATGAAGTCTGAGGAACAGCTAATTTTTGGTCTAATCCAAACTCAATTGTTGGAAGGAAAAGTACAGATATCAAAGTCCACAGAACAAAAGCACTAAGTATTAGTTTCCTATACTTTAAAGAGGTGGATATGAATTTTTCACTGAAGAGGGATTGAGAATCAACGCTTTCGGGTAAAACCCCTCTAAATCTCTGTTCATACAAAAACAGAATAGCTGGGAAGACAATAATTTGCAATGATAAATTAAACAATGTAGAAACAAACGAATACAACGCAAAGTTTCTAACAGCAGGCATCGAAACGAATGCAGCAATTAAGAAACATCCAGCCTGGCAAACAAACGACATTAAAAGTGATGGTGAAATAGTGGCAGTAGCATTGACTATTTGATCCCTCAATAATCCATTTGGATTCTCGATCACAGCATGATCATATTCATGAGTCATTAGAAATATATTATCAGTACCAATTGCTAATATTAGAAATGGTATTACTTCAGCAATAATTAGGGTAGATTTTATCCCTAATAAACTCAACAAACCCGCAGATGAAATAATGGATGCCGCAACGATCAATATTCCAGCAAAACCCAGGGCATACCTAGTTTGTCCTCCCTTCTTCTTAAGAGCCCATGAGGCATAAAAGAACATGACAACATAGGACAATGCAATGATCAAAATATCACTGTTATCATTAAGTTCTTTCTCTAAGGATATTTCCGTATTGAAACTAATTCTTAAACCGTCAGGAACTTCTAAATTCAGCAGCATATCTTCTAGTGACCTCTCCCATGCTTCAGCTTCCGTGGAATGATTTCCTAATAACAATGTTACCACAAATGCATTGGAGGTCAAAACATTGTTCATATCACTAAATATGATATTTTTCTGTATTGGTTGCTGGAATGAAGGTAAACAATTTACTGGCGATTCTGCACAGTTTGCTAATTCAGTTTTCCAAGAATCCTTTGAAGGAGGGGATCCTTGGAAATATTGTGTGAATGACTCAATAACACAAGTAGAATCCATGGTAGGTCTGAAACAGAAATCCTGATAAGTAAAGCCATCAAGTGACTGCAAGGATTCAGTGATATTACGTTCCACGTCAAACCACCATCTTAAAGTATCATAGGAAAGAACAGGGCCTGTATTGTTAACAACAAATATTTGTTCCGTTCTGTAAAATGGACCGAAATTCTCATCAAAATATATCTTCTCTTGATATTTAGGGGAATTTCTGCTTACCCATAGATCGACTGGGTTTCTTTCTAGAGAACCAAATTTCAGTAAGATAAATAACCAAAATAGGGTGAATGCCACTGTGGAATATACAAATTTATGTGGAGAGTTCACTACTCTTTGGACAATCTTACTTACAAACCATGAAATATTCTTATTCAAATTGTATGATCTAAATTCATAATTCTTAAATAGACTTGTATCATCTTGGATTCCATCATTATTACCATCTCCATTTTCATCATCATCATCATCTAAGAGAGTAACATATTTTGTATCCCTGTGATAAATCCAGAGTACAGCAAGGGTCAACAACGCCGATATAATATAAACTACACCCATAAATGCTGAGAAGCATGGTAAACCATACAGTTGACAAACCTCATCGTGTAATGGGGCCAACTTGGGGCATGAATTACCACAATCGGAACAAGAACACTTATACAGGGGATCATTGCAATCATAAACCGGCTTGTCAAATTTTGGGGTATCGTAACGGTAATTCATTTGAAATGGAGACCCCCCTAACAGTGGTTTTTTATCTCCCATAAACTTCAAGAACTGACTGTAATTCTTAGCACCACCACCAATTAAGTCCATAACATAACCATTTGTGGCAGAAAACTTAACATCTTTGCATGAGTCGTAAAACCTAGAAGCCCATTCAGGGTCCATGAAAACATCTACTTCATCCACAATATCCTTTTCATCTCTCGATTTATCCTTAGCAGTGACTGTAACGAATGTAGCTTGATCTGGAGAACATGTAAAAGAACAAACCAGGGTCTGTAAGTTCTTTGCGCATGCTGGACACGAGCTAATTAATGGGTTTACCCTCTGTAGATTTTCCTGAAGTGCCCTTATTTGATTAATATCGCAACATGTGCCTTTGACATCTCTCCACTCTTCTCCACATATATCCACCAGCAAAGCAGCCGCTTTGGGGTCTTCAAATGGTATCGGTTTACCTGGTTCATTGGGCTCGATGGGACAGGGTAACTCAGCACCAAACATAGACTTCTTTCCACAATTCCCGTACATAGCACATCGTTGTTGTGCGGAAACATGCCACAACAGAACTAGAACGCTTAATAAACCCTGAATAGCTAGCATTATGTGCTATTTCACTGTACTAGTGGGTTATTTTACCTTCTTATGATAATCCGATTGTAATTCTAAAGGGTCCTTTTCTTCTCTATTTTGTATAATTTTACGATACATTCAAAAAGCTATCTTAACGAAAAACGACTCTTTGTAAGGAGGATCCCATCCAGAAAAACGTTCGATGAAGGGTATCCAGGGTGTCCAAATTTTACGAAAAGAACTCCAGGATTGGTATCACAATCTAAGTTGGTCACAAAATGGTACTTTGTACTTGACGACTTATCCAGAATTGACAAAGATTGAGCCTGTTATTAATGAATTAGACGTTGGTACTGAAAATATTGGGTCTTTGAAACATTATGTGAGCGAATGCAGTGTAACATTGGAGAATAAATTGGAATTTGTGTGTGCCGGGCGTAATCCGCTGTTGAACTCTCAGCCAACTTCTCATATTCGACTCTGTTTGCCATCACCAACAGAGTTACTTTTGGCTATGTTGACGAATAACGGTAATGTATGCATTTATGGAGATGACATGCAACTTGTTGCTAATTTAGATACTTCTGAAGATGATGATGTATCACAAAGAACGTACCATTGTATGTGTTGGGATACGAATGGACAGAACATAGTTGTAGGGAATGAATCTAATGAGATTATTATCTTTCGAAAATCACAAGATGGTAGTTTTAATTATCAAGAGAGAATCGCTCTATCAGAAGTAGAAGGAGGTGATGATGATTATTCAAGAACAGTGACTCATTTAGATTGGAATTCCGAAGGTGACGTAATATTAATTGGATGCGATGACAATTCTGTATTCCTTAGCCAAAAATCAGATGAAAAACGGTCAATAATAAAGTTGCAATCAGCTAATAGGTTTAAATTGTCATGTCTAAAGATAATAAATAACGAAGTGGGATTATGTACTGCTACGGGGCATGTTTATAAATTCAATCTAGGAACCCTTGAGACGCACTCCTTACCCATTAAAATATATGATGTATTCAATATTATACCTGAAAACGATGATACGGTAATTTTAGTATCAAATAATACCAGTTTCAAGATAAACATTAATGATATTAATACCATGCAACCAGATAATCGAATATCCCCAGTTCTAGAGAAGAAATTCAAAAAATGGTCAATTTTCTTTAATGAATTCAATAAATATGAAACAAATCTTATAATTCACGGTGTCGCATTATCTCCTGATAAATGTTCTGTTGCTGTGCTATATAGTATGGAACGGGTGGCTATTAGATACAAGATTTCGTCAGAAAATCAATATCATGTCACTTTTATCCCTTTATCAGACGAATGGTCTATTTCTCCGAAGGCAACTGGATTAGCATGGTACCAAACTTATCAAATTTACAACAAGTCATTACCCATATTCAATAATACAAACAAAGATGACTTAGGAGAGAATAAGGGTCCTCAATTATTATCTCTGAACCATAAGTTTAATACTGAATGTGATTTTAACGATTATTTGAATGACTTTTTAAATAATGTGGAAATGAAAAATCTGCAGTTTTTAAATTTTATAGATGATAAACCATCAATTGGAATATTTAGAAATGCAATTTTCCAATATGCTTGTGCTCATCTGGAAAAATTGACCAATGATTTTGATAAAGCATGTGTTGAATCACTGGCGTCTATATTAAACTTATCTTCCCCAATACAATTTTCACAGTCGATTACAATTAAGGGTGATTTCATTGAAGAGAATTTTGTCTTTGAAGATTCGAAAGATCCAGAAACTATTATATCTAAAGAGAACCATACTTGGAGAAGATGTTATGTTACACTCTTGCCCATATTGACTACCAAAGTTAAGATTTGTCCCATAACAAAATTAAGATCACTTGATATATATAAGGACACTCAAAATAATTATGGCTGGTTTACAAGAACACTATTGGAAAAAATGAATAAGAAGAGTTTATATACTGGTACAACACTAGTATCCCCATAAAATTTTAATATTATAATTCAACTATTTATGTCCTAATTTTGGGCTTTGGTTCTCAACTTGAAGAATTCGATGGTGTTTTTCATTATATCATCGATCTTTTGCTCCTGTCTTAAACCATTCCTTATCCACTTTGATAGTTTATTCTGAATATTCTCTGTATTATACCTACAATCAAGTAAATATATATTTGCATAATCGTTAGCATGTCTAATGGCACGACCAACACTCTGGTTAACAGCTTTCATACAAATATTTTCGAAAAACTCCTTTGTGGCCATCATTGCATCTCTGTTAGATCCACCTTGTGATATTATTTTTTCTTCAAGATGTTTTCGTCTAACAATAAGTTCACCACTAAAAACGTTTGGAAATGGCAACCCGGTCATCACTACTGCCCTACATAAATCATCTTGGAAGTTGATTCCCTCTGATAACTTCCCACCAACAATTGCAAATAAAATTGCACCTTCTCCATTATTGATAGCCTCTGTATATTCAGGTAAAGGATCGGGGCCATTTTTGGTTTCATAAAATATTTTACGTATTCTAGTCAATTTAGTTAAATTACCACTCTTCTCCCAATTATCTATAATTTTTTTTAAGTATTGATAACTTGGAAAAAATCCCACAATACCTCCATTAGAAACTACTGACTGAGATAGCTTATAGTAAAAATGAAATAAATGTTCATTAATCAATGACAAGTTATCTCTTTTCTCGAAAGTAAATTCAAATTGGGGTTCATTGACCACGAATGTTCGTAGATAATCCTTGGGTATTACATGATTACACGAAAAAGTAGATATTTTATCCTCAGGAACCATTGGAATTAAGTCATTTAATATTTCCTTAACAGGCTCCATAGTTCCACCAGCTAATATAACACATCTCGCCTCGTCTAATATTGATTGGAATAAATGACTAGGCTCTAGTAACATGTACCTAATTGTGCGGTTCTTTTCAAAAAAGAACTTCCCCTCCGTAGAGGGGTTTGTTAAAGAGACTAGAAAATTAATTATATTAAAAAGAATAGGTTGAGAACTGTTCTTTTTTATATTTGATACTGATTGATCTTGATTGATCTTTGAAATGTAAGTGTCCAGTTTATAAGCAATCTTGGAAACTTTAATATACTTGATGATTTTATGGATATTTAAAGTATCGGCATTTGACGTCGACAAAATTTCATTGGAATTGATTTGGTCACCAGGTTTGGTGTATTTAGTACTAATGAATTCTATCAGAATATTAATAATTTTTGTTAATTTAGACAAATTGACCCTATTCCCTGCATTCAACCTCAACTTGAATTTATTTAGATAAAATTGTAACCCATTTTTACAAATCTGCAAATCATTTAGATTTACTTCAGAAGAATGAATTGATTGGATTGTATCGATTAAATTGTGTGCTTCATCAATTATTACTATGGAGCCTTTTAGATTGATCTTCAAACTTGCTCTTGTCGATTCTGATAAAAGATATTGATATGGCAGTGAAATAATTTCTGAATTATCTAACGATACTCTATTTCCGTAATATGGACATACATTTAGTGTCTTCCCAATATTATTCAATTCCTCAATATCATTTATCTGAGTAAATGTATAATCTCTATACATCAGTGTAGATTGCGAATCATACCAATTTGAATTAGTATTGTAATATTGGCATGCATTTTTTTTATCTCCATGTATTAATTCAGAACAGGCATCATTAATAGCTTCTAGGGTTTTCCATTTTGTGACATTTTCATTAATGCATAACTGCTTCTTTGAACCCAGGGGAAGATATTTGATTTTCTCAGATGGTACATCATAGTTTTCAAATGATGATTCAAATGTAGGTAATTTCAATTGTGAAGCAAATTGATTTAGTTGAGAATGTGTTCTTGATACAAAATAGACTTTAATAATATTCTGTGCGACATTAGCGTACGGATCGCTAACGGTTCCATTAGATTTCTTATTCGAGTCTAATTTATCTAGTAAATACTTGATATCTAAATCCATTTTCTCTTTATCATTCTGAGTGGTAGAAGTTAAAAAATCTTCATTATAAGGTTGTGGGATTAAATCATCATCCTCAATTTTCACATCTACATGTTCAATTTTTCTTCTTTTAATAGGCTGGTCTATAGAAGCAAGTGGTTTTAATGGAGCTTTCGTTGCTAAATACTGCAGATGCCCCTCATATTGCTGTAAATTGTTCAGTTTTTCCTTAAGGATCGATGACTTATAGACTTCATTAACCCAATCTGGCTCATCATCGGATTCTTCTTCTTCTGTACCGTTTGTAGGCTCTTCTGAGTAATATTTTAGCAGTAAATCGACTTTATGGTCTCTTAACCATGTCAGGCTACCACATATTAAGGACAGTGTCTTACCAGTACCCGTGGGACTCTCCATAATCCCAATTTTCTTCTTTTCTTCCAAAATGTCGTACAAGCATCGCATGAACTCCAATTGAATCTCATAAGGTGAATAAGGATGATGGTAAGTTGTCATTTTAGTACCATCAGGCCTTCAGAAAGTGTATTCTATCTATGCGATTTGACTTTTCTAATTGCAGTCAGAGTATGAAAGGTGTGGTATTTTCTGTGATTAGCTCTAGTTGAAAAATTTCATCCTATATATCTCAAGAACAACATGAAAGATCTCAACAAAGAGATCAAGGACACAGAAAAAACGCAAGATGAAGCAACGTATCAGTGCATTAGATCTGGAAATAATTTATGGAGAGTTGTCAAGTGCCTTGGCTGGTTGTCGGTTATCTAATATTTATAATTTGGAAAATTCCAACAGGAAGTTCTTGCTAAGATTCAACGGTGCCGCCACTCAAAATGGGAAGGATACCGAAGGGATCGATGATAATAAATCTAATATGATTGTTGATTGTGGTCTAAAACTTTATCTTACGGAGTTTAATGTGGTGACTTCACCAACACAGACAAGTTTTATTATTAAATTAAGGAAGCATTTAAGAGGCAAAAGGCTTACTGAGTTCACGAAGATTACACACGATAGAATTATTGTGTTGACTTTTAACGATGGTCAATTTAGATTAGTTTTGGAATTTTTTAGCTCAGGTAATGTTATTTTGTTGGATAAGGATTACAAGATTCTAGCTTTACAAAGGGTAGTTAAAGATTATCAATATAAAGTCGGAGAAATATATGAAAATGCCGATAATAGTACAAAAGATTCGTCTGAAAACATTTACCAGTTTAATGAAGCACTTATCCATGATTGGATCAAAGAATCTAAGTCATATGCAAAGAAAAAACTATCGATTCATAAATTATTGTTATCGAAACTTCCATATCTTTCGACTGATTTAATTCAAAAGTCCTTAAAAGATAACAACATACCATTGAATGAGCCTGCAGAATCTTTTGAAAATAAATGTGATATGATTAATGACATAATGATCAAGGCAGATTTAGAATATAATCAAATCCTAACCACTCCAATGAAAGATCGTGCCAATTATATTCTGTTGAAGTTGAATCCAGATACGAAGGAATTTATTTACGATTCATTTCATCCTTTTGAACCAATTTTGTCTCCTGATGAGATTAATATTTTAAAGCAATTGAAACCAATGCAAGGTAAATATAACAGCACCTTGGATGAATTTTTTTCTAAATTGGATAAAGATAAGAATTTATTAAAATTCCAAAATAAAAAGGCCCAATCATTGAAAAAATTAAATGATCTACAAAACCAAAATGATTCCAAATTGAATGATTTAATTAATTTACAAATGGAGAACAACTCTATTGGAAATTTAGTTATTTTGAATGTCGAGTTGGTTGATGAAATTATTAATTACATGAACAATTTCCTAATTAACCAGCAAATGGACTGGGTTAAATTAGAAAAATTGATCAACAACGAAAAGAAAAGAAATTACGCTATGAACTTAGCCAAGTTTATTAATTTGCCACTAAAATTAAAGCAAAATAAGGTCGATATAAGTTTGCCAGTGGAAGATGAAAATACAGAAGGCACTGATAATTCTTCTTCTGATGAGGATGATGATTCCTCATCTTCAGAATCGAGTTCGAGTGATTTAGATAGTAGTTCAGATGAAGATTCAGACGTTAGCGATTTGGATGAGGATGTGAAAACTAAGCTTACATCAAAAAAGAAACAAGCTAAAGATGAAAAAAAGTACAAAGTGGTTACCATCGACCTAGGATTGACTGCTTATGCAAATGCAACAAGTTATTTCAACAACAAAAAGTCAATTCATGAGAAACAAGTTAAATTTGAGAAGAATTTAAATAAGGCCATGACAAATATTGAGAACAAAATTTCCAAGGAATTAAAAATTGCAGAACAAAATGAACTTCAAGATATTGTGTATAAGGTTCGTAAACCATTCTTTTTTGAAAAGTATTACTGGTTTATCTCAAGTGAAGGTTTATTAGTAATGATGGGAAGAAGCCCGCAAGAAACTGATCAAATTTATAGTAAATATATCGAAGATGATGATATATTTGTTTCCAATGAATATGATACCATTGTATGGATCAAGAATCCACAAAAGATTATGTTATCCCCCAACACATTAATGCAAGCGGGTATATTATCTGTTTGTGCAAGCGAGGCATGGTCCAAAAAAGTATCTATATCACCATGGTGGTGTTATGCTAGAAATGTAAGTAAATTTTCTAACATCGATGGTACTCTATTAAACAACGGTAAATTTAGAATTGAACATGAGAACCAAAAGAATTTTATGCCCATGGCACAGTTAGTAATGGGTATTGGTTTATTATGGAAAGTAAAAACTGAAGATGAGGAAGAGGATAACAATGAAGAAGAGGACGAGGATGAAATTACTAATTGTATGGCAGAAGCCGTGGATGAAATCGATGCTGCTATTGAAGAGATAAAAGAGAAAGAAATGAGAGAAGCTGGAGATGCGAAAGAAGAACAAGCTGGGGAAGGCGATGGATCGACTGACGAACCTGTGAATGAAATAGCAATAGCAGAGGAACTAGTGGAGGAAAGTGTGGAGGATCAAGAAGATGAGATTGTTAGAAAAGCAATTTTAACCAACACTACCAAAAAGGTTCGTGGTAAGAAAGGTAAATTGAAGAAAATGCAAAGAAAATACGCTGATCAAGATGAAGATGAAAGGATTCTAAGGTTAAAGGCTCTGGGTACATATAATGGGATAAAGAAACAAAAGGAGCAAGAATTGAAATCGAACTCACAAAGAGATACTAGAATCCAAAAGCAAGAGAATCGTGAAAGAATTAAAAAATTGGAATCATTAAAGTTTATGAAACAAAGGAATAACAGACCTAAAATCAATTACGAAAGAATTTTGAAACAATTAAAGAACCAAGTTAGTAAAGAAGATGAAATTCTCGATGTTGTGCCCGTATTTGCACCATGGTCCTCATTACAAAAATACAAATATAAAATTAAGATACAGCCAGGTAATGCTAAGAAGAGTAAGAGTATGAATGAAATATTGCATTATTTGCAGAATTGTAAAGTAGATACAACATTGCAAGATAAAGAAATGACATGGCCTAGAGAACATGAATTATTGAAAACAGTTAAAGACCAACATATGATTCCATTATTGTCGGTGAATAAGATCAAAATCACCCTACCAGGTACATCAGCTAAGAATAAAGCTACACCATCAAAGAAAAAGAAGTGATTAATATTTTTCCTTTATATATATTTTGGTATATTTATTATAAATAAATAAATATATATATATATATATATAGAACACGTATAAAGAGAATGAAACCATTCACAAACCTTGTTGCAATCTTTCTTGTAATTTACTCTTCGCAAACCCCCAGGCACCCAATAAACCTTTATCTAGATCTAATGAAAGTTGTGGTTCATTACTAGGTGCAGAGGTTACTCTTGAAGCAATCGAACTAGGATCAGTCTCTAGGATGATCCCATTGTCAAATGTCTCATCTACAGTCAAAAGAACCATGTCGTATTGTTCCTGGATGGTTTTCTTATCAATAGCAGAGTTCAATACTAAATCTAAGGCACCCTTCCATGCATTAAAGCCCTGTTGTAGTAAGATCTCGTTCTCGTCCAAAGACCCTAAAAGATACAGCGTCACGTCCATGTACTCTTTGTAGTAAACCAATTGGTCCTCGAAAAGTAACATATCACAATCCTGCTTGTGGGTCTTTTCAAACATTCTTTTTTCGAAATCTCGTTGTTTCTTCACAATTGTCTCTCCTCCTTCATTATCATAATACTTTGCAAACAATCTCTCCCCGTCTTCATCCAAAATAAGCACTGCTTTCACAGTATAAAGAGACAACCCCATTTCTTCTTGTCCAGTAATATCCAATATATATTGCCCTTAATCGCTTACCCACTGAAAGCCAATAATCTCACTAAAGTTTAGGACCTTTTGTTGATTGAGTTGGCCTTTTAATTTTGAATTGTTTTTCTAAAAGAAATATCCTGAAAAATTGTTAAAGAAAAAAATTGAGAATAGTGAAATTTGCATATATTTATAGATTGAAGAAGCTCATCGCAAAGTCATATAGTGAGGTAGTCCAGCTCAACCATCCTTACGATATAAATTTAGCATACTGTGTGAGACAACAGGATGTCGACAAACAAAGACTTTTATTTTGCGATGTTGCGAATCTCCATGATTCAGTTATTAAATTCCGAAGGGTTTGACAAAGCTCGTCCAAGCACTATAGATACGATAACAGATCTGTTCATAAAGTTTCTAGAGCTGTTGATCAATGAGATAAATACACTGGCGGCTTCACGGACTCATGGGAAGGCAGAGTTGGTTGCGTTGCAAGATATATCACAGGCATTGGTGAATTTACGAATAGTGAACCCTATGAACCCACTGGAAGTATACGACGAAGATCCAGATTATTTAGATGGTATAGAGCAATTTAAGAATTGGTGTGTTAGCCATAGAAGTCCTCACGATGCTAGACAGGTGGCGTTACCCTCGATAGACATGCTGAACATAGATAAATATTCCTCTGTAAGAAGGCCGTTAACACTAGTGCCAGAATACATTAATCAAATAAACAGTACGGCATCAAATACGTCAATGACAGATTTGAATAGGACACCAAAGTTGAATCAGATAGAAGATAACCAACTACCGGAGGAAATTGTAAATAATGGGGATTTGGATGATTGGATTAGATTCATAATAGTTAGACAGAAAATTGAGTTAGCTAAAAGACTAAATAGGAAAGAACCTCACTCTATGGAAGCATTACCCAATATCGTTGGGTTAAAAAACTCCATACTGAACTTGAGTAATCTTCCTCAACTAGATAGCAGCCACCTTGTGTCCCTGCCGACTCCAATAGAGGATATAGAATCAGTTAATTCAATTCTAAGGATACATCCTGTAATGAATCCTGAAAATAAACTGTCGAATATAGAATTATCAGTATGTGGAGAACCGGATGTTCCATCCCCACAAGGTATTTCCACACAACAAGAAAACAATAATGATTACAACTCTGCAATACTGGAAGAGCCAAATGACTACCAACAGACGGTGGATTTACAACAACCATTAATGCTCGATGGTGATACTCATCTGGCAGAACTAGAAGACATGGAAAGTACATTCCAAAGAAGAGATTCATTTGACTATGGTTCATTTGAATAAGCAAAATTTACGAGTTTAAAAGATACTAACTAATAATAAAAGTTTACATAAATATATATAATAATCTCATTCTTAAGAGAAACAACAAAATAATATTAATAATAATAATCACAATTTACTTCTAGCTTTGAATTTAGGTCCCTTTTTCTTCTTTCCGATTTTATTCTTGATATCGCCCGTTCTCTTTGGCAATTCATCGTCACCAAAATTATCATCGAAATCATTATTCTTAGAGTTCTTCTTGAACTTAAGTTTATTTCTTTGACCTCTGACTGGACCATTTTGCACAGCCTCTAAATATGCATTAATACCGCTTGTGACTTCCTTCAATGGGTCATCATCATTACCACCAACTTTCTTGCCGTCTTTGACAATCAAATGACCTTCCGCATCAAAACTGAAAGCATCATCTTTAATCGATCTTCTTGATTGATTTTTGTTAAATTTCTTAGGTCTAGAAGATGAGATATTGGCTAATGTCTTAGAATCTAAAAGATCCAATGGGTTTTCTTTCGATTCTACAATGTATTGTTTAGATTTCTTATTCATATCTTCATCATCTTCATCATCTTCATTTTCATCAGCTGAATCATATAATACTTCCTCATATGCGTGCATAAATGCAGGTCCCTTCTTTGTTGCTAATGGCTTGGTTAACTCATCTTCATCTTCTTCATTATCCTTACGTTTGTTCCTGTTATTAACCTTTCTGATATTGGCTAATAGTCTCTTATCATCTTCTGGGAAATGTTGTTCAATGAAGTCATATCCGAACTTTCTAATCAATCTTTCAATAATATGCTTAACCTTGGATTTGAAATGACCAGTGTGCTCATTGGACCAACGTAACAACTTGATTAATAATTCAGGGACTTTAGGTCTCATTAATTCCTCAGGGAATCCTAGCACGCATACCTTGGTGAAACCTATGGCACTTTTAACAATTTCTCTGGAATTAGAAGTTAAATACAATTCGATAGTATCGTAGATTTCCATTAATAAATCGTAATCCAATTGATCTTTAAATTCAAACACTAGACAGGAATAGGCAGTGACAGTACTACTAACCATGTGTTGAGATTCACCAATCAAACCGGCAGAGATAATTTTGAAGTATTCTTCAATGGAGGAAGGTTGATCGGGTGTAGATTCATCATACCCTTCCAACTGAGATAACCTAATTACACCATTTGGTTGACTCATTTTTTGACCCATCAAAATTAAGGATTCGAAAGCAATTCTTCTTGTCTTTTCATTTACATCCTTTGCACATAAAATAACTTCTGGGACCACATTAACGATCCAGGATAAATTATCAAGTGGCAATAAATTGATAATTGTCTTAATGGCAAGTAATCTTTCTGCCTTGGCTGAGTTGTTAACTGTAGAAGCATTACTTAATAAAACGGATTGAATTTCAGATAAGTATTTAGCCACTGCACTTACACCATCACTTAATTCAGATAAACTGATGATAATCCTATAGGCTCTCTTTTGAATCAACACATTCTTGTTTTTAATGGTATTGGCAAAAATTGAGAATAAAATTGAATAGGATGACTCTGGTAAATACTTGGTCATACAGACAATTAAATCTAATAAGGTTGATGATAAGTTCGCATCATTCTTACTAACTTTACCAGCCTCTTCATTATCAAGGGCGTTCTTTAATAATCCACAAACGTTATTAAATGTTTTATCTAGATCTACAGACTCTGTGACTTTGATGTAAGATTCTATAGTTTCCAACACGAAATTTCTTGCATTTGGAGAAGATTTGGTATAAACGTTGAATAACACAGATAGGATATTGACCGATTTAGTGGATAAAAATTTCAAGTTCTCTATAGACTTAGAAACGGGGAACCTTTGTAATAACAGGATATTTACTTCGTCGTCACTTGATAACCTGGAATGAGTCAAGTTAGTTTCGACCAGATTTCTCAAAGCATGACAAATGACTGGTCTTAATTCGATGTTTTGATATAATATGGATGATAATTCCGCGGCGAATTCATCAGTGAATGATTCGATTAAATCAGTTGGCAATTCACAAAAGTTTGGTAAGATAGACCATAGTTGCAAAATAATTGTTTGTAAAATCTTTTCATTTAATTCATTTGATTGGAGGTTCTTTTGATTACTTAAGGATTTGATTAATGGTGAGAAATCATTTATGAAAATTGATAATTTGGAATTTGTCACTGAATTTTTCAAAATTGGCAATAACCAAGCTCTTCCTGGTTGGTCGGTATTATTGTTATTAATTAGATTCAATGGTAGATTGTTTAGGACAATTTCTGGCCCCAAGAATCTGACCATATTCTGTAAAACCAATTCAATCTCTGATTGAACATTGTCGTTAGCCATCCAAAAATCTAAGATTTTCAAAATCTTGGCAAAAATATCTGGATTATTAATATTCAAAGATAACAATTTGACGTTGAATTTACTTATTATTAAAGCAAACAGGCTTAGGATTTCCTTAACGGCATTGTTCAATTGCACTGAATTTTCCAAGATGATCTTGGAAAAGAACTGGAAGATTTCCATGATAGTAGGGTTTGAGGCATCGGAGATTAATAATTTATCGTTGACTATGGAGCTGTTGCTTAAGATTGAATGGATGGTATTGTAGATTATGGAAATATTCTCGACATTATCTGAAGAAGTGAATAGTAATGCAAATAGCGAGTTTAAAATCTTTGGATACAAGTTAAAGCAGTTCAACTGTGACGTTTCGTCGATGGATTGAGAATCGATGGATTTAACGATCAAATTACACCACGACTTTAGTATCAGGGTGTTGTTCTTTCCGATCGAATCAAAAGAAAGGATTGAATCAAACAGTCCGTTGAAGTTGGAAACATTGTTATTAACCGAATGGAAAACGACCTCTAAAGTGTTGAAAATGTTTGGAATTAAGAATTGTTTCTCTATTAACGACGAGTTGTTTATCAAGAAGTTCAATAATAACGTTATGGTCTTTTCCGAGAACTTGCTGCTGTTTGACTTCTTCGACGTGATGTTGTTCTGAAGAGGTAAGATGGTGCTGATTAGCTTTAGACATTTCATGATGTCGTTGTCCGTGTCGTTATCAAAATCCGAGACCAGATCGTTCAGTTGGGTGTATGCGAAACTGGAGACGAACACGTACACGGCCGCCGAGCTGGACGAGTTGATGAGCAACTCCAGGGATTCTAACGCCTTCTTTCTGATTTTGGGTCTCTGGTCCATGGTCAGCTCCAACAGCCCGACCAGACCTCTCTTGGGGGAGATTTTCAACTCCTCCTCCTCCTCCGCCGAGCCGCTCAGGAATTTAGCCAGGTCCTGCGACAAAAGCAACTTCGTCAGGATCCCAATAGCGGACTTGATGATCGCCTGGTCGTCGTACTCGTTGATGATGAAGGGTGCGATCTTCGTCAACAGTTCCGCGAACTTCGACCTGAGGAAGCTCCTGGGGATGTACTCGAAGATCAAGTCCAGCAAATACAGAGACGACTTGATCAGTTTCGAAGATTCCGCGTCCTCGCTCGACGCAAGGCCCTGGTCCAGCAACGACAACAACGAGATGAGGTACGACATCACCGTGTTGGTGCTCTTGATCTCTGGCGCACTCCTCGTGAACACATTCTCGTCGATCGACGCCAGAATGATCGCAATATGTTTTTGGTTTTCCAACTTCGTGGTGTTCAGTTGGAACCTGATCTTTTCCAATCGTTCGTTCAGTTCTTCCCACCTGCCTTCTTGTTCCATTGTGCCGGCCGCTGCTGCTGTCTTGACTGTTCTGGCTTCGAGATACTTGCTGCTCCAGACCGCCAGAAGTTCGATGTGTTCTGCATCAGTACTGCATTGCTGAGGACCTCATCGCAAACTTATAAAGCATCGAAAATTTTTCATTCTGATAATTTTCCACTCTGATCATGTGTGAGGGCCGTGGGGACGGTAGGGGGTGGGCCCTTGTGGGCAGACTGTTATATATAGTGCAGATGCGGATGGGCACGGGCCGCATGGGTGGATGGGACTGCTGGGTGTGCATTGTGATGCTGGTGGTGGTGCAAGAACGGTGGAAATCCGGCGAGGCCTGGCAGAGTTGTGCGTGCCAGAGCACGCACAACTCTCCGCCCGCAGGCCGGCCTGCGGGCGCAGCTCCTCCTCCCGGGTGTCCCGGCACTTGCCAACAATGCTCAACATGCTCCCAGCAGTGTCCATTGGTGTCCCTCTGGCCGTGTCTTGTCTGGTCTGGGAGGGCCAGTGCTTCTAGAGGTCGAGGATTTGAAAATTAACGCTCGAAATTGCTGAAAAGTTTCCCAGGAGTTTTAGGCAATCATGAACCAGGAAGAAGAAGTGGAGCAACGGACAGCAGCAAGACGGCAATGGTGTGTGGGCTTGTGAGGATTAGATTAGCCAGATTCGGCAGGACGAACAGTCCGCTGTACAACATAGTGGTGACGACGGCCAAGAAGGCAAGGGACGCTAAGCCTATTGAGGTTCTGGGCACGTACAACCCTACACCGAAACACATAAGACAGACCAGGAAGAAGAAGAATAACGAGGCGAAGGCTCTGCCCCTAAAGGAGATCAAGCTGGACATCGAGAAGTGCAAGTACTGGATCGGAGTCGGGGCGCAACCGACGGAGCCGGTGATCAAGTTGCTGTGTAAATCCGGTATCCTGCCCACGGAGGAGTGGTCGAAATACAGCCAACACATCAACAACAAGAAGTTGGTCAAGCCAAGAGAAGAGGTGTGGGAGGAGGTGTAATTATTATTAGTAGTAGCAGCAGCAGTATAGATATAGTGTAGTATATATATATACGTACGTACGTCCGGTTTTTTACATGTAAATATTTATCACTTTTTTCTATCTAATGGTGTCATTATAATTCTATCAATGGGGGTGTTGTTACGACCAGTATTGTACAGTTCTTGGAAGTTTGGTGGTGGAGGCAGCATCGAGGTGAAGGAGGAGGCCCTGGACAGCGAGGTGCCGCAGAGACTCTTGATCTCCAGCGATAGGCGGTGCTTTATCGAGGGAATTAGCTTTCTTTCATCCTCCACTTGGTCATTGGTCACCACTATGCCCCTGGTCCTGGAGAGTTCCAGGGACAGCTGACTCGCCTTAGTCAGTATGCTGAAGGGAGGGTTGTCGTTGTCGAAGGGCGTGATGGTAGGGTCGCGACATATGATTTGGTAGCTTTCCATTAGAAGCTTTATGAAATCCGGAAGGAAGGTTACCGGGACTTCATCTTCTGACATGGTGCTGAGCAACGAGCCCGTGCTGGCATTGATGTTCCCGTTGCCATATATGAATGGGTATGCACTCCTGAGCGGGTAGACCGGGAACTTATTTATTGGTGTGGATACGTCATGGTCCACATTCAAAACGCTGTCGTTATCCGGGTTTGTATTGATTCTGGACACTGATCGCTGAGGGATTGGTTGTTGGGGTACATCATCATACATGGCTGGCTTTCTCTAAGGTGGGAAAGGTATCTCTGAACACATGCATATACATACACCTATTGTGTTCGTCGTTTGGACAACCTGTATTGTTTAATTTTCTTCTTTAAGAACTGTCAAAATTTGTCTTGTTCTGACGAAAATGCAAGACGACAGTAATTCAAACAGATATTCATTTTAAATATATAATAATAATATAGAGACAAAATTACAAAGTAGAATATTATTTATTATTGCTCATTGGTGTGGGAGATATTAGAGAAGAATAAGGGGGAGGGAGGGTTGTCGTGAATTAGTTAGTTGTTGTAGTTCAATAAAATATTGGCATCAAGATTGTTAATTGAGAATAAAGAGTTTTCTCCCGAATCTGTGAACTCCATAGACATTGGTGCCATCGCCGTGTTTTCCATGTAGGTGTTGCTATTGCCCGAATTATTGGCAATACTGCTGTTGTCATTCATCCCGGATTTTCTGACTTCGAGTTCTTGAAGATTGATCACCAAATTATTGTAATTGATATTGGCAGGCCTTTTGTTGGTTGGGTAATGTTGCTGCTTATGAACCTTGCCAACTAATTTTGACTTTTGCTTGGCGTGTGAGGGCGCTAATTGATAGGATAGTTCTAAGAGATCGTTTGGGTCGTGTTGAACCTCTATGTCGTTATTTAGACAGAATTCATCAAATACAAAGTCGCTAGTGTCTAATAAATCAGTGCTGTTGACAAAATCGGGATCTTCATTGATCAATGTCTCTAATATGTTGGAGTTCGATAAATCGACCGAATCTTCCACGTCTTCGTTGAATCCATCTATGGGGATAACAATTTGTGGTAAATTAATTTGAGTAGAATTATTAATTAAATTTGTCGCCACATCATTGCTGTTGAAAGATTCCGAATCAATAAAACATGGGTCCAGGTAGATTAACCTCGGTGTTCCATTGATTAGTTTTTTACTTAATTTAACAATTGCATTGTTTAAAAAGATCTTCTTTTCCTCCTTAATAGAGGATTTATATCTTGGGTCAACCTCTTTAGATTTCATCGAAGGTTCAAAGAAAAACCCGGATTTAATGTTCATTGAGTTCGAATAATTAATCATATGGAATTCCCTATTGACGAAAAATTCTCTGTCATCCACCAGAGAATAATTGTTATCGGAATCATATAGTTTAATGTTTTTAAACATTTTCTGGCATTTATCAAAAAATTCACTGTTGTAGTCAACAAATCTTTCCACATGTTGGCAATAGTCCTTGAGTGTAAATCCCATGTAATGATTGAAGATACGATGGAAATGCCATGGAGTGACTCCAATTAAGTAGTGAACGTCTTCAAATTTGAAATGATCCCCAGCCTTTAAGGCAGTTAAAACAGAAGCCTTGGACATTTCATAAGTTATCTTAGGTTGTTGTTTTTTCCTTTGAGGTATTGAGGGATCGAAATCACCAAGATCATAGAAGTTCAATTCCTTACTTCTGTCCAGTATTTCTTGTCTCTTTTGTTTTTTATTTATCTCAAAGTCTTTTATAGTGTCAGCGCAGGTTTCAATTCCAAGCTTCCTATTGAGAACTGAGTACACAACATAAGCTGTGAATAACTCGATTCTTCTAATGTTTTCGAATTCCAATTGTGTGACAATCTTCCATTTATAGTCATTTACGGTGTAAGGCTCCAGTGTGGCCTTGATATTGCCTTGTTCGTCTAATTGGTTGATAATTGACTTCATGAAATGTTTGGTGAATTTAGAAATACTGTATGGTGTCAGATAAAGCTTTAGAGTGGATCTTCTAATTGGAACATCCAATTGTTTGTCATAGATATTCTTGACAATCTCGTAATTTTCTCCGCGTAGTTGTTGGCATTGTCTTGATAAAAAGCATAGCGAATCATTAATTGAACAGGTCAGCACAGTAGTGATGTCTCTGACAAACTCTTTAGTGGTCAAAGTCATTCTTGAAAGAAAATAAGCAAATCACTTTTTGTGCAAAACAGTTTGTATTGTTTTTGGAGTATGGAATTATTAGTTAGTTAAGTAATTGATTAATTATTAGCAATTAAGTATTAAAAATTAGTTATTATTAAGAATGTTATTGGAGTTTCTTGAAAAAAGATCAGAAATTAATGAAAAAAGGTCAAAAAAATTAGCGAGCGTAATATATTACAATTTTTTCTTTGAGGTTAGGATTCTTATTTTTTGTGGGCTATTTTAATACTGAATGACACTGATTGTTTGTGTGGTAGTACTGGATCTAATTGGTGTCTGTTTTTTTCTCTTAAAAATAAAAACAGTGTTAATTTGTGTGTCGCTGACGTTTTTATGGACAGTGAGTGACAACAGACAAAACTAACCAGATAGTATGTAAAAAGAATAGAAACACAACCTTTTTAAATTAAGAAAGTCAAACAATAAATGGGGAAGGGAAGGGGGAGATTCTTGGAGCAAACAATTCTTAGTTTGCAAGGTGACGAGAAAAAAAGAAAGGAAGGGGAAAAATCAGGAAACGGGATACCTTTTTATACTTGCCAAAAAAAAATAACTTCTGTTATTTTATTTATCTGTAGTCTGAATAATCTAACTGAATTTACCTAAATATAACATTTACCATAACACAATGTGATATGTTCAGTTTAACTTGTACGTAAGAATTATTATAGAAGGAAAAAGCTAGGCTTGAATTGAATTCTTGGAAAAATATTTGCCATGTAAAGAACATCGGGAAAGACTATAGACAATTCAGAGGTGAATCAGGGTCCTTTGACAGAACAAGAAAATGTGGGAAAACACACGTACAGCGCCCAGTAAGATGATTTTAGTTAATCAAGGGGGGAGGTGGGGTCGAGTGAATAAATCTGTCAAAAGGTGAGTCTCGAAAATATACAACTGTTGTAAATCCGCATTTTCCCGTAGTATAGTCGGACACAGAACCAAGGGGCTGGCTAACGTCGTGTAGACGTGCGAGCATGTTATAGGGAATACATTTGATTAAATGATCATTGACATCATTTGGTATTTCCGGAAATCAAGGGGCCAAAGTAAGTACACGCACCTATTTGTACATTTTCCTGGGCTCTTTCTCAGTGTCAGTGTATTTATGTACTTTAGGTGGTATGGTTTCGGGCCATTATCCAGTCTCGGAGAGCAAAACATAAAAATAAAACTATATTTTCAGGTTTTGTGACACATTCTATATAGAAGCGAAAACGGGCTGTAACATCGTATATGGGTACTCACACCTTCTACACTATTCATACGTACACCATTAAAACCCAATTCCAAATATACGGGCCAAAATGGAGTACTAGAATCCACCACACATGCCGAATCCCGAACACTCCAGCAAAGAATTATCCAGTCCTCTTCTGCAGATTTAACAATTGTTCAGTAATCTGCCCAATTTAACCATTAATTTTGCTATTGGCTTATTTTATTGCAAAATTTACAGCCAACATATAGAGAAGCAAAATTTTTGGATACACAACAGAAATTAACGTAGACCAAGTTTTATTCTCGAAAGAGGGGGACCAACTCCCATATTCCGACATGCCAGATCAAGTAGTGAGTGTTGCTAGTTGTATTGAATAATTAAGATGATTATTAATTTAGTAGTATGTGTAGAAGGTTAATACATACGCCGATTGATTATATGTTCTATATAACAGATGACATAAGAAGTGGGTTCGATGTCTAAAGAATATATAACCACATCATCAGTTTCTACACCAATTGGTGAGTTCAATTAATTTGGCATACTAATTAATAGTTAGTGTGTTTTAGTATTGCAACATTGAAGTTCTGTTATGGTTTAATTAATAATCATATTATACAATGACTAATCATTGTGTACTAGTTCCCTCAATGCCTAGTATTCCTGCAATTAGCTTTCCAATTTCAAGTAGTAATTCTTAATCTTGGCAAAGCAGGTTAATTTAGGACCGAATTCCACCCTGTTGAAGGTTGCATACATTGTTCAGCATTTGGTCACCTCTGCGACAAAGCAACAGCAGGAATGACATTATCACATTGATATTTCGGAGTTTCCAACGGTATAATATGACTCCATGGCCAAGCTGGTTAAGGCGTGCGACTGTTAATCGCAAGATCGAGAGTTCGATCCTCTCTGGGGTCGTCATATTTTTTTCCAATATTTTTTTCAGATTCAATTGAATTTCCTCAAACACAATCATAGCCAAGTTCACATCCTTAACTTATTGAAAGTTTGTTCTTATCTGTCATGACTAGGGATCTTGTCCATTTAGAATCGTAAAGGCCTCACCTACTACTAAGATTTTTGTCCGCTCTCCAGTGAAATGACACATAAATGCAATTCTGCAATTCAATCGGTTGCCCAACATCTACTCAAGAATCCTAATGCTGAAGTCATATTTATGGTTGGCGCAGGTATTTCTACCTCATGTGGTATTCCAGATTTTAGATCACCGAAGACAGGATTGTACCATAACTTAGCCAAGTTAGATATACCCTACCCTGAAGCCGTCTTTGATATTGATTTTTTTATCAATAATCCAAAGCCCTTTTATACATTAGCTAAGGAATTATACCCAGGAAATTTCGAACCTTCAAGATTCCATTATTTAATGAAATTATTTGAATTGAAAAGCAGATTAAAACGTATTTATACCCAGAATATTGACACGTTGGAGCACGAAGCAGGCATATCATTGGACAAGATCATTGAAGCCCATGGAAGTTTTGCTTCAAATCATTGTATATCATGTAAACGTGAATATCCAATGGAGATCTTTAAGAATGTTGTTGAATCCCCTAATGAATTACCATCGAACGTTAACGAGTATTTGAAATGTTCTAAGTGCAAAGGGTTGATCAAACCAAACATTGTATTCTTTGGTGAGAATTTACCTGAAATATTCTTTCAGCAGTGGGACGATGATCTGGAACAAGTAGCTACACAACGTAATAAAGAAACAATTGTTATTGTTGCAGGAACATCCTTGGCTGTCTATCCATTTGCTTCGTTACCTTCAGAAATACCTAATCAAGTACAACGTGTTTTATGTAATATGGAAATAGTTGGTGATTTTAAATCAAATCCCAGAAAGACTGATTTAATCTTCAAAGGAACTGCTGACGATTTTGCTATGGGGCTTGTCAAAGAATTAAACTGGTTAGAAGAATTCGAAGATTTAGTACCATCTATTAGAGAGAACAAGAAATTGGAGAAAACTGAAATTGAAGCAATTGCAGATGAACTGGAAAACTTATCCCTGCATGGGAAGAAACCAACTGCAATCGAAGATGTGGAAAAGAATAAAAAAAATACTGACAAAGATCCGATAAAGAAATCATCCACAAAAGAATTACATGTCAGAGATAATACAGACAAAGACACTATAATTTCATCGAAAATAGAATGAACTACAACTATACAAGCTAAAATGAAAATAAAAAACTAAATCTCAATTATTTTATTATGTTATTATTACCCAAATTATTAACCCTACAAAAATTATTACATAGCATCAGATAATACACTAAATCATTTCAAACCGTCAGATAAAATTAGATGAGAAATATACTTTCTCATTCTTTTAGCGTCTGAGTAATCAAAAGTTAATTCACGCTCTTGACTTAAATACAATGTATTCATACAGACGTAAATACCACAATCATATCCATTAGGTTGTTGCGGACAGTTTACCTGTAATAATTGAAAATCTTGACCGAAAGCATTTTTACTTTCTTCAACAACATAATTTTGAATATCATTTAGTATAGCAAAGCCCATAGCATTTGGTCCATTTGATAATGAATCAACGAATATAATTCGCTTATTGACTAAATCTACCATTCCCAAAGCCCAATGGGACTGGTTTAAGTTGACTGGCACAAAAATTTTGTCTAATTCATTAATAGTTGTCTTTTTCCTTTTCATCCATCGTCTAACACCTTGATAACCTCTTTCTGATAAATTAGAATAGAAAAATGAATTAAAGGCCACCGCATTTGGCGTAATCTTTTCAACATATTTCATGAAAAATTCAATAATTGTATCATTTAGCCACCTCTTTGGTGCCAGGGTTTTTAAATCTCTTAATGAAATTTCTAAATTGTCTCTATTCATCAATTTTATATCTCCGGTTTGATTCAAATATTCATCAACCTGAGACTCTTGATTATCAGTTAATTGCGGTACTAAACTTTTCAATTCAGGTGGTGATTTCTTTTTCCTACGTAATTCTTCCTGTATAGCTTTTCGTTGAGCAAATAGTTGTTTATAATTTTTATAATCTTTTTCAAATTCCAATAAAGATTTATCAAACTTTAAACGTTGAGTCTGAAAATCTCTTCTCTTTCTCTCCAAAGGAGAAATCTTACGTTCCTTAATAAACATCAAATCATCTTCCTTATCTTTATTTGGTAGTTTGGCCTTTTCTAACAGTAATTTCTTTATTCTTTCGGTTAGATCTATGATTGATCTCTTGAACGTCGTTCTATTCTGAACATCAACAACATTGTCATTCTTCATTAACTTCAATTGTCGTTCTCTCTCATCTTGTAAAATCTTGGGCACTTGGTACTCTCCATTGAATATCTGTCTTAAATAAGTAATTTCATCAGACTGTGCTCTTAATACCAATTTTGTATTATTTATATTTTCAGACTGATGCTGTCTCCTCCTAATAAATGCAGTACCGTATTGCTTAGGTCTTATTAGGTCTTCTGATTTTTCGTATTCAATAGGCTTAGTAGCACCACCAATCTTAGTCGTTTTCCAAGAATTCCAACCAAAAGGATCCATAGAAAACGTTAAATGTTCACTTGAAGCAGTAGGTGAATGGTTGGGATTTAATTTTCTTGATTTTCTCGAAGTAGACTCTGCATAAGGTGTTTCATTATCTTCGCCAACATCTTGTTTATAAAATATTGATTTCTTAAGTTCTTTTAATATAGATATAGATTTTGATTCTCTTGTGAATTCAGGAAAACTGGCACCTTTTTGTGACATCACAGAACCTCTATTTTTAAAAAAGGACGAAGAACTGTCATCTTGAGAAGTATTATTCATCCTCCTCTTTGGATTAAACAACGACATAGAGGAATGATGACTGTAAGTCGAGACAGTACCAAAGTGTGGTTCAAAATAATTAGAGTCCCTCTTCAGGCACTTAAAATTATCAACAGACATCTAAAATCAACAAATTCGAAAAATATTTCAAATATGTAAACTCATAAATATGCTGGAAGATGCTCCCGCTTATTGTCTTTTGGCTCTCTTTAATTTATTGATCTTTTGAGATGTTTTGTAATTAGATTCTTCTAGCTTTGAAAAAATTCGGAAACATAATCTAAAAAATCGTTACACTAGTATTTTAGAAATTCAACATAAATGATATATATATATATATACAAAGAAATCTTTACATTTTCATGATATTAAACGGAATATGAATTGCTGTAATGGGATAAGGGTCTCTGGTAACGGTTTTTCTTGTTGTAGAGTAGAGACTGGGTCTAATTTCAAAGAACGGAATGCCATAACAAAATTGATGATTAATGTCACAGAGAGAACAAGTGCTAAGACTATTGGGCCCAAGGGTGCATCTAAATGTTTCCCACTTCTTTGCTTAATCACATCCAATCTGTGTAGATAATTTTTGTAGGACCATATTCCACAAAATAATGTCAGACCGAAATAAATGCAGGCTAAGTAATTGGCTAGAGATGGGAAGTTTGCTTTCCTCGTCGAATTATAAATCGAAAAGGTCAACACACTTAATAATGTGGTTACATTCAACCATCTATTGAAGGTACGTTCGTTCGCCAACCAAACTTTAGCCTCAACCTTGTTTGCTCCCACATCTTTTAAGTAGGAAGTAGGTTTTTTAACACCTGCTGGCAGTTCAATTTCCTCGTCTTCTGAATCCACTCCTGTCAATTTTGAATCATTACCTGTTAATATTTTCAAGAATGTAGCTTTACTCCTACCTGGTGAATCTACAGATAATAACTTTGATTTTTTACCCTTTTTCTTTTTCTTCTTTTTATCCTTATTACTAGCAACCAATGAAGTTGTTTCTTCATCTTCATCGTCATCGTCATCGTCCGATGATTCTTCTAAATCAGCATTTCGTCTTATTGGTTTATCTGTCTTTATAGCAGAACCTTCATCAATGACTGCTGATGACGGTTCATTGCCTGATGGTACACTTTGAGACAATCTTTTCATACCATCGAGCTTAGACTGAATTTGCTTTTGGGTAAACAGTTTTTTCTTTTCCTCTTCATAAGCCTCTTGTGGATTTTTCCTGATATCAGAATCTAGTTCATGTAACCAGAACGGTAAAGTATCAATATATTTATCATTTTCACCAAACAATGAGGCAACACCTTGTAAATATAAGGAAAATTTGGGGACTTGCTTGACCAAATGCGAATTAATCAATTCATTAATCCATCTATGCCCCTTACCATCGTTTAGATCATCATTTTTAATTTTAATTTCCATGACAGAATATGGGAATTTCGAATATTCACCAGATCTTAAAATTCTCAATAGATTTGTTCCCTTTGTGGTGGAATCAATGTCCATTCTGTGCCAATTATTTGGTTTTCTGATTGGATTTTCCTTATCTAACGAATCTTCTCTAATGTATAGGATGTCAGAATCAATGGTTATTCTAATCCTATCGTCACCAGGAATTTGAAATGCAGATCTCTTATAGATGACTCTAAAAACAGGGTTTAATTTTTCATCATTAACAAAGTTTTGCAAAATATTTGAATTTTCTTTGAACCTTTCCAATTCCACTTGTGAAGCACCACGATTTCTCAATTTTTCCAAGATATGATTCTTAAAATTATCCTTGGTAGCGCCAGCATTAAACAAGAAATCATTCAAATATTTTGGTTTAATTTGTAGTCTAGTTTCCTCGAAATCTGAATTTCCGGTTTCCTTATTCTCATTGAATTCTCTTTTTTCTAAGAAGATATCAGGATGATCAGATAGATGACCAATCCATCTTAATCTTAAAGTGGGTGAAGAACTCAATTTCAACAATTTGTTATTATACAATTCAAACGAGTCGTTATCAAAATATAATGCTGTGATGACCGGATCATAGGATTCGGGCTCATTATCATAGTCTTCATTTGAACTTGAATTCGAGGATACGTGCTCCAAGGCATTTATATTCGAGTCTCTCAATTTCTTATTACTATATCTGTTAATCAATGAGGTGGGATTATTGCTATTCTTTGAAGGAGTAGCGGCATATACCAACAAGGGCAAATGTCTTAGAATGGACGTTTTAACCTCCATCAAGTTGTCCTTGTGAATCCAAAACTTAAAACTCTTGAAATTGAGTTTATTCAATGCATCATCTCCTACAAAAGACAAATTAGGAATGCTTGACAACGACGTGGACTCCACGATGTTAAAGTTATTTCTAAGAATATTATAGAAATATGAGATTCTGTACAACAGGGGAGAATATTCCTCCTCCGAGTTGAAAGGTAGTTGCTTTAGTCTTACTTGCAAAAGAGATCTCACGGATGGATAATTCGGATGCAATTTATCATGTTTCTTCACAATCTTGATAAACCCGGTGAAGTTCAATCTATTGAAATTATCCAGTTCTTGAGCCTCCACCAAGATATCTTCCAGATTTTGTTGAAACTGTCTCGAGTCAATGTTCTTCAGACTCTCCTTAGACTCGGTCAACTTTTCCATAGAGTCTAGCTTATTCATTAGGTTGGTATATTTCTTCAATTGGAATGAATATACTTTCTCCAATTCTGCATCCAAAACACTGACGAACTCCGACTCGTCGTTCTCAGTCCATGCCGTTGGAGTAGCTGAATCTATAACGCTCTCCTTCAAGCTCTTCTTCAGCTTTTCATAATTAATATAAGAATCCTTCCAAGGTGGATAAATGTCATTAGCCAATTTAATACCAAACAGCATCCTTAAAATAAAAAAAGAAGGTATAATTTCCTCTCTACTTTCGAGTCTCCTTTTCTCTAGATAACAAAAATTATAGCTTCGTTATCTCTAATAATGTAGTCTCCACTGACAACCCAGAACTGATTCAGATCTGGACGTTCTGTTCATCAACTTTCGACGTATCTTCCTCTATTTATATACTGAAGGTTGTATAAACCATCCCATTTTAAAGAATTTTTGTTATCTAAAGCTGATGCACGCACGTGGAGGGCAGTCACATGGGGCCAGGATCCAACTGCTAAACTGGACGGCCCAATAACGTCCATATTTATATGAACAGCACTATGGACTAACCAGTGGGAATGAAATGTGGGAGCGAAATGTCGTGGGAGTGGAATGCAGATTAGCTGGCGTCAGCCAGACATTGGTTGGTTTCCTAATGGGGAGTTCCCAACCCATCGATCGAAGACGGAAAAAGTAGCCCCAAGATATTTCAGCAAATTGTTCTCTTATATCGATATCTATATATACATTTATACAATTCATATATATATATATATATGAATTGTTACTTATACGATGTATTATATTACATTTCAGAAATTTTTGTAATGGTGAAACAAGTATAGCGAGACAGAGGTCACGAAAAAAGTCAGGGTTAAACAATAGTGCACATACAATCAATGGAACCTAACAAATTCTCTCCTCCGTCTGATGTGTGAAATATATGACCTCTCCGTCTCTTTCTGTTCCCTTCTTTTATTTGGGTTGTCTTGGTTTAACAACAGTTAGATTTGGACCCAGACCCACCTCCGTTGTTATTGATACTAATATTACCCTCTTTACCCATTCCATTGGTAGAGAGTTTATTACTATCAATCTTCTCTTGGATCAACTTAGCCAATGTGAAGAAAATCTCATTGACATTATCGTCGTTCTTAGCACTCGACTCAATGAATGGCAATCCCAATTCTTTAGACAATGCCTCACCTTGTTCATAAGTGACCACTCTTGTGTCCATGTCACTCTTATTTCCCACTAGTAACAATTGTGCCTCGTCATTGGCGTGCTCATTGACCGTCTTAAACCACGTTTTGATGTTGGTGAACGTTCTTTCGTCAGTGACATCGTAAACTAAGATGATACCCATTGCACCACGATAGTATGCAGTCGTGATAGTTCTAAAACGTTCTTGACCAGCAGTATCCCACAATTGTAATTTAACCTTCTTACCATTGATATCTACGGTTTTTATCTTGAAATCGATACCAATTGTTGTTATAAATGATGGATTGAACTTATCTTCGACAAAACGAACTAACAAACATGACTTCCCAACACCAGAATCACCAATCAACAGAATCTTCATTATGGAATCGTAATTCTTACCATTGCCAGAAGAAGTGGAAACAGCTCTTAATCCAGACATCTTTAATGCAATTTTTTTCTTCCGGTAGATCTCTCAAAACACTACTACTTGTTAGTTTCTTCCTTAAAAAGAACACTCACACACAAAATTGATACACTCCTTTATTCTCACGGACAATCAAAAAAGAAAACACAACCAATTCAATAGAAATCAATTCACTTGGTCTCCAGTTTCCTTGCCTATTGTAGTCCTCCTAAGTTATTGTTTTAACTATTTGAACTGAACCAAATTTCTATTTTCCTCCGTTTTGTATTATTTTAAATTATCTTGTAAATGAAATTTAGGAAATAGTCCTCTTCTTACCCGGTTTCGGAAGCATATATTCCTAACAGTAATAATTATTAATATACAATACTTAGGATATATATAAAGTGTCTAAGCGTAGTACGATCTCCATAGAACACCTTCCAAATCCTCCAATTGGTCAGTGGTAAAGATGAGTCTGTCGAACTGCCATGTATCTGTACGGACTTTTTTGAATTCACTAATAATGTTTTTGGCTGCTGCCCCCGCCATACCTCTTGTTCTGGCCCAACTAGATAGATTACTCAACTGCTCAGGGATCCAGGAAGGTAGTGGAAACACATATGGGAAGGCCGATATGATGGAACCTAACCCTAATATGCTACCGTGTACTTGGACGTTCGATTTAGATAGCTTTTGTTTTTCGTCCCACGTCACTCCTGCCAAGGGCGATTGGAATCTGTGTATTAAATCTTGTAGCAAATCGCTTTCGCCTTCTGTGTGTACAATGACCGACAATACATCTGCAGCACACACTCTTACCTCAACGAAATTCTCATTGTACAGATGTTGAGCGACAAAATCTAATACTCTGAGTTTAGCTTTCTCCTGCATTTGTAATAACTGAGAGGATAAGAAATGTTTAATTAATTGAAGTTGCAATTTTATTATCAATGAAGAAGACGAAGATTTGGATAATTCTTCTAACTCAGAAGAGAAACATAACTGATTCACTAAATCGTCAATACCATCAAATCTGATAGGCATATATGCTACACCAATGAAAAGTTTCGTTGGATCGATACCAACTAACTTACAGACATCCTTTTTTCTCACCAAGAGAGTTAAAAATGGTATCACATATGGAATAATAAATGGAACGAGCAAAACTTTATTGGGACCACGAGACATCTCTATTATCCAATACAAGAGTGTGGAAGCTGTATAAAAAAATTTGGTCTTAATAATCTTTTGTGGAGCTAGATTTTCAATATCACTAGTATGATTTAATAGATACTCAAATTTATCCTTAATAATTTGCTCGAATTTAGCATCCATTGATTTCAAGGGAACACCTAACCCGTTAGGATTTTTATTATTGACCTTTAGTAACTCACCAATATTAGAATACGACGGATAACTTCTATCTTGCGTCATTGTAATAAACAATTTAGCTACAGCTTCTCTTACTTGATCATATGGATGGTCAAATAATAGATTATCTAAGACTTGATCCAAATCAGGTGCCTTGAATTCAAGACTTAGCAACAAACCTCTTAGTAATTGTAATTTAAGTGTTTGCTTACCAGAGTCATCCGAATTAGTGTCTAGTGCATTTTCGAAGTTTCCAAAATATTTAAGTAATGGCGGACATCTTCTAATATCCACTACAGATGGTAACCACCAGGTAACAGTACTCCAAATTTCATAAATATCATGATTTAACTCACGGTCCAAAAATTCTGGTAATACGCGTTGCACAAATTTATCTCTTTCAGCAAGATCCTCTGATCTCATAAATTTCGATGAACAAACCAGTGCTGAAAAAATCTCTACTGACATAATCATGGAGGATTTATCATCTCTGTCATAGTATTTTTCACAAAGGTTGAACATATCTTGTAATGTTACTTGACAGGCGCCATTGACATAAAGCAGAATGACTAAGCTGAAAAAAGAAACTTCCCCACTACTAAAAACTCCACGGCTCTCATTCGCGTAGACTAACGTTTCTGTAATTTTTTCTAACCATTCGTACGTAATCTTTTTACCTAATGCTTTCAAAACATTAATTTCATTTGGTTTTAAGTTCAATTCAAGCCTAGCCTTGGTAATAACTTTCAATTCAGAGCTCCAACATAACCATCCTACATGTCCCTTAGAATCTATAAAATAGTTCGGTGATTCATAGTTATTCATTTCTTTATTGAATTCAGTCTCAAAATCAGATCCTTTCGTATCCAGAGTCTTAATGAAAGAGGGATCAAAGTCACTCGTATATGCCTTAGAAATATCATAATCATAATCAGATAACGACAATATCTTGTTACATATAGACAACAGTGACTTAATGGATAATTGAATAGCGGCGGGATGTTTAGTCAAGGTTTGTTTAAAGATCGTGTCAACAGAGCTTTCAATAACCGTAGTGCACAGATTGGACTGCACTAATGCTATTAACTTCATCGCAATCATGGATATCTTCCAACCAAGCTCCGTGTTATCCTCTAAAAGCGAGAGCATTGTCCCCTGGATCCCATCTATCAAAGTCATCAAATATACTCGCTTCTTTTCTTTAGCAGCTCTTACTGCATCAACTTGTAATTCGATATATTTATCACTTGGAGATATCGAAGTTTTCGCACGTACGTCAATACTGCAAATACTTGAAGGAATTTGAAGACCAGTTGCTATTTCGGTCAAGATCATATCCGCAAAGGATGATATGTCCAATTCACTAATGGAATAACATTGAATTAATAAACCTATCAATTTTTGAATATTTTTATAATCTGTCATTAACTTTTTATTGATCTTCTTAACAGACAAAAACTTTAAAATTGCTTGGATCTTCATATTTTCACGTTTCTTCAAAGCTTCAGTTAGAAGATCCAACATGTTTGTTATTATTAAATTGTATGGACCAACCAACTGCTTCATGCAATGAATCAATGTCCCTTGTGCAGGTCTGTGGATGTCAGGATACACAGATGTTGAAAGTTTGATAATATCGTTCAATAATTTAATTTCCAGTTTAGATGCTCTTCTACTTGTCGAACGTAACTGAACACGCATATGATGAAACTCATTTGTTTTGATGGCTAAATAAGTACGAGTAAAGGGTTCTCTTAGATGTGCCAATGACTGAATATTCTCTAAGAATTCTTCATCAATGAAAGCATCTGGATCTTCATTGAAAATAGTCTCTCTCCCTACATCTGTAAACCACACTTTTAGTCCATGCAAAAGGACTTGATAAATATTTGGATTATCTTCCAGATTCTCATGGTAAAATATTAACATTTTAAGGAAAAATTGACCTACTTTGTCTCTAAGATCGTGCCCTTTCATATACAAAGGGTTTTGAATTTTCTCAACAGCCTTGTAGCCAAAGAAGTAGTTACAACTGTAAATGTCAATGTCTCTAAAAACCAGATCAGAGTTCATTAAGGAACTCCCAGGAGTGGAAGGCCCTAACGCTGGTGTTCCAACACCGGAAGGCATCTCAGAGGTAATCCCATCCTCCATAATTAGTTCGTCTGGATAATCATCTTGCATTTGGACTTCTCCTAAATTGGTTTCTGTTTGTTCCGCGTTGTATTTTTCATCAAGATAATCTTCATCTTTGTTGGAGCTGATTGCTTCAATATCAATATTAATTTCTTGATGATCACAATTATGCTCCCTTATATTTTTTACCAAAAGTAACTTCTCTTTGTAGGCAGGAACAATTTCCTGCTTGTGTTTGTTAAATTCTGAATCAAACAGCAAACTAGATCCTGATAAGGCATGTGTGATTATTAAAACATACTTGTTTAACTGATCACAATATTCAGTATCCGAGCGTACGTTTTTTAACAAATTATCAATATTTGTCATACAATATCTCGTCATTTCATCTAATACTTCAATAGCCACGGAAACTTCTTCATCTGATGGTATATGCCATTCAAAATTTAGATTCTCTTCATCAAATTTCTTGGAGTCAAATTGTAAACCTCCCCATCTTTCTTCAGGCGGAACAGATGAATTTTTTGAAAACAATCTGTAATCCAAAACTTCCGTAGTAGTTAAACTTAATAATGTACTATGAATAACTATAGATGATATCACATCAATTGGCGGATTTGTTATTCTGTCATAAATATATTTCATGAACTCAATCAATTCACTATGATATTCAAGTATAGCTTTATGGGAATGTCTTAACACATCATTCAGAGCAGTAATATATAAAACCAATTTGACATCTCTTAATTGAATCTCCGAAGAACTTCTAACAGAACCTGCACCCCTTTCAATCTGATTCTTTATATTCAAAGTTAGAGCGTCGATCAAAGGTTTACTCAATGAACTGTCTCTTCTGACAATTGCTGCAAGGATAATTGTTATTAGCTCATAATTAGGTTCTGTACCTTTGAATGCATCATTATCCCATAATACTTTTTGGAATATTCCAGCGAAGTGGTTGAAGGAGGAGTCATCCATTGACTCAATCATTATCATCGTAGTTTGATTGAATTTGGTAACATAAGCATCATCCATATCAATATCAACTAATTGGAAAAGTTTGTCAACATATAAAGAAAGTATATTTTCAAAAGCTGTTGTAGAAGCCTTGAAGGACATGTCCAGTATATCTTCATCATAGACAAAATCAGTAGTTTTAAAGCCCATCTTAATATGAGTAAAATGTTGTTCTACAAAAGAGAGAGTGTGTGATTCAAATGTCCAATATTTATCTTTTGGTACAAGATTTTGTATTGGAATAAAAGAAGTAATCGATACTATGGCATTAATTAAATTACTAGTCAACGCAATATCATTCATGTCAATTTTCGATACAAGCATAGACAAAATGTTCGTAATATGCACACGATACAGTTTATCCATAACCATAAATCTGACTACCCTGGTAAATTGTTTCAATGATGATATAATTCTGTGTCTTGAATGAATATACTCACCTGCTAAGGAATCGTAAAGATCTAATAAAATTTTGTCAAAAATTAGGTAAGAGTTTTTAGTGTTTAAATCTAACAAATATGCAAAACATGAAATATAATAATTTGTCACGTCTGTATTCTTGTTTTGAGACCCAGTACCTAAAATATCGACAAATATTTCAACCATTCTTTCATGTGTATCACTCGTTAAACAGATACTTTTGTCTCCATTAGCAGTTAAGGATTCCTCCTCCTTTTTAACTCTTCCATGGTACATCTTTATAAAACTGTAAAGAAATTTGGATATAGATTTTGTCCAATGCCCACTATTTGAAGGATGTACATACGTTTCAATAGCATTCATCAACTTGGTCAGTTTTTCAAAAAATGGATGAGGATTACTGCCATTAATAGCGTAGACAAAAGGTCTTGCAGTTCTTGAATACGAATGTATTTGGCCGTCTGTTCTTAAATGTCCTTGCAGCCGATTAAACATAAAAGTTAATTGTTCCTTTGTAAATAAACCAAATTCACCATATTTCATTCCACTGGGTAAAGCATTGGGTTCTGAAATCAACTTTGTATGAAAATCTTCCAGCACGTTGCCCATGAAGTCGTACATATGCGCATCGATGGCCATGTTAGCATTAACTGAGCTCCACAATCCATAGCAAAAGGGGAAATAATCCTTTATTCTATGATTTTTAGTATACTGATAAGGAACAAATGAAGTTATTATCGGTAAAATGCTCGATATAGTTGAAGGAGCCAAGTTAGATAATAGATACTCCATGGAATGCGACAATATATGCTCGTTTTCCGTATCAAAGAAATGCCTGGCTGTATGAGAGAGTCTTAGCAAAAGCCTAAACAATTTCAAATCATCTTTTGAATTTAGTTCATAGCGCACATAATCCGGATCCGGATATGGCAGGAACTCACAAAGAAAATTGAACATTACAGTGTGATCTAAAACCAAGTTTTCCTTTTGTAACAGTATCATAAAGTTGGTACCTTCATCATCATCACACACCAGATTTTCAAACATTTCCACATGTGTTTGTCTATTAATCTTTTGGCCTTGTGATAAGGATAGATAATAGTATACTTTAGCTAAAGACTTCCTTAACTTCAAGGGGAAATCAAAGTTCAAACAATTTTTCAATTCGTTCGTCCAGTGGTTGACATTTACTATAGTAGCAGATTTTGCAGTAATTTTCCCCCTATGCTTAAACTCTGTATCATCTACATCCATCATCTCCTCGTCATCAGCCGCAACAACGTCTGCTTGATCCTTCTGCAGCAGTAGGTCATCGCCACTGCTACTGGTATCTGAATCCGATGGAGATTCCCTGGATAGTCTGAATATATCTGTTTTCAAAGCCAAATCATCTATACTCTTTCTGAATTCTATCAAATCCTTTGTACAGATAGGCACCAGTCCTTCTAAATCATTAGATGATATAGCAATAAATAAATTCATAACCACATGACAGAGATACTTGGCACGGTCTTTGTGAGTTTCAATCTTATAAGGCAATTGGTCCTCAATGGAAAAAGCGGGTTTTACAGATCTACTGAACCATTTAGAGTTTGGATCATAAATGAGACTTTGATGCTTTACCGGATCTTCTTCGTAATCCAGACCATAATGCTTTAGTCTTCCCTGCATTAAATTATCGGACTCCGAAATGCTTGAAATCAACACAGTAGGTGTTACTGATCTGGCCTTGGCAAACTTCCCTGGATCGGGAGATGTTCCTCTCAACCGCTCTAAATTACTGGCATGTGATTGCGGACGTTTAATTCTTTTTTCCTTTGAAAGAAGGTCTGACAACAACCTATTCTTACCAGGAATAGGTGCCTTAATGTCTTCATTAGTCATTATATGAATAGTATATTATTCCGGGATACCAGATGATAGTGATTATAAATAATAAAAAGTTAATATATTTTAGCAGCTACCTTAACGGAAACAAAAACAATATGATAGAAATATTAAAACGTTAGATTCTTGATATCTATATATAGAGAATGTTATTAAGCCAAATTCCGAACAGTAGGTAGTTATAAAATGTCACTTTTCTTTAAGCAATCAGAAACCCAAATATTTCTTGGTTTCTTTACAGAAGAGCTTTTCAAATTAATCCTAAAATCGAGCAACGCATACAAATATTTCACCAACACAACAATATTGCAAATCCTGTTTCTCCTCGACAAAAACGCAATTATGGTCTTCAAACGTAGGACAAATTTCTCTTCTCTTTATATATTAAGGGTTCTGTAGGAGCTCGTCCTTTTTTCATGTATTTTTTCCCTCTTGTCCTCGATGAATTTCGCCACCAGCATGTCACATGGCCTGATAATTTATTGCATTAGGTCTCAGAGCCGCTGTTTGGGTAATAGGTCTAACAGAAGTACGAGAACTGTTTCTAGCAAGTGCAGAGAAGGATTATGCAGTCGTGACATAATTGCTTAGATCAAGTGTGACGACTTGAGAGGAGTTTTGCTGCTGTTGTCTGTAAACACCGACTAGGGCATCGGAATTTTCAAACATAGTATTTTTTAACGAAATAACAATGAATTGCAGGGTAGGGTTTCCGTGTCTTCTAATGTATGCAGCAATCCGTTCAACATTTGTGATATCTAGGGCAGCATCTATCTCATCAAGAACAAAGAAGGGACTGGGCTGGAATGCATTGATGGCGAACACGAGCGCCAGTGCGGCAACAGTCTTTTCACCACCTGATAAATACTCCATGTCTTTGAATCTCTTCAGCGGAGGCGTGGCATGATATTTGATCCCACCATTAAATGGCTCATCCTCATCTTCCAAAGTCAATGATGCACTTCCACCACTTAGTATATTATTTGATCTGGGATTACTGGTTAACTCCCTATAGATTGGATCCAAATGTTCACTAACTGATTCGAAAGCTCTTTCAAATAGCTCTTTTCTCTTTTTCTTAATTTTCAAGAATTGGGATACTATCTGCTTTTCTTGTGCCTTCAACCCTTCTGTTTCATGATCTATATTTTCGAATCTTTCCTTTGCCTCATCAAATCTTTCCACAGCACGAGCATTAGGTTGCAAATCCTCTAGTAGGGTTTCCACATCTTTAATTCTTTCTACCAATTCTTGACCCATTGCAGCTGAGTTGCTTTTCTTATATCTTTCAGGTAACTCATCGTATTGTATTTCAATTTCATTAGAAATAGCAATGGCTTCATCATCAATCGTCGTTATCGGGAGATCATCTAATGTCATATCTGATTCAGTAGTGATTGCAATATTACTCAATTTACAATTTTTTAACATATTCACACGCTCTAAATCTACCTTCTCCATGTCTTCCCTTATCAATGCCCTCTTCCTCTTCAATTCATGTAAGTTGCTTCTAAGCTCATTCAATGATTCATCCATGGTTAAAAATCTCTTTTGCTTATTGTCAAAATCTTTTTGTATTTCTTCTATCTCACGTTCTTTTACTCTAACCTCTTCTTCGACAATTTCCAAATTATTTTCATATTCGATTTCTTTAGCTTCCAATACATTTAATTCTTCCCTTATTTTATTTCTATCCGTTTCGGACTTCTCAAACGATTTAGTTGTAGCAGTTAACCTCTCCTTCTCAAATTCTAATTTATTTTGAATATTCATTACTTGTCTCTGTAGTTGTTGCAATTCTTTTGCCTGTTGTCTCATGTTTTCACCAGAATTATTTTCATATTCCTTTATAGAGAAACCCAATTTATCGGTAAATTCTTTAAATATCTCTTCTTGTAATGATTCCTTTTCTTGATCTTTCTCTGCAATTTGTAAATTGAGTTTTTCAATTTGTTCTTCTAATGCATTTATTTGAGGTTCATATTCTGTTTTAATCATTCCTTCATGATATTCAATTTCTACTTTATTTTCACTAATTGATCTCTTTAACTGAGTTATTTTCAATCTCAAAGTAGAAATATCATTATTTAGTAAAGAAACAGTGCTTTCTAATTCTCTAGCCTCAATAGCATATTGACGACTTTTTGAAGTTAATTCTTCAACTTCAACTAATAACTTATCCTTTAGGGACGATAAGTTTTGATATTCTTCCTTATCCCATCTATTTCCCGATTCATTAGAAACACCACCAGTCATCAAACCAGCTTTGTGGATCAGGGCCCCTTCGAGTGTAACTAACTTAGATTTCACGTTTTTCCCCCACTTCAATTCCTTGGCTTTATCTAACGTATTGCAAATAATAGAATCTGAACAAACATATTGAATTGCTCTTTCAACATCAGAATCGTATTCCATAGCATTAATTGCCAATAAATAGTCTGGAGATTCTGGAACTGGTAGAGAAGGTACTTCAACGTCTATAGTATCCAAAGGAATAAATGAAGCGACACCAGCACGTTGTTTCTTCAAATATGAAATACATTCTTGTGCAACTGATAAACTATCTACTATAATTGAATCAAAATTCCGACCAAGAACTGTAGACACAGCCAGAGTGTACTTCTCTTTCTTTGGGCGACATAAATCATGAACTAAACCTTTCACACCAGGGAAAAATCTTTTTAGTGTACTGACATTCTCTCTTAAGGTTCGTTCTCTTAATGTCTCTCTTTGACTAGCACTCAGTTCATCAATCTTAATTAAAGTTTCCCTAAGTTTGTAGTTTAAATCATATTCACGATTGTTGGATGATTCCATATTAGATTGCATATGCTTTAAGGCCGTCACCTTTTCAGAATGCAATGCGTTTTTTTCATTCAAGGAAGCGCTAAGATCAGCGAACTGAGCATCTAAACTATCTCCTGTACGATTTAATTCATCAGTAACTCTTAACTTAGACGCATTCATTTTTTTCTGGATCATTTCTATTTCGTCCAATTTTTCTTGTTTATCATTCATTAACAATGTAATAGCCTCTTGTAACATGGAACCACCCTGTGTTAAGAAATTTTCTCGAAGTGAATTGTAAATCTCTCTATCATCCTCAGATAGATTATATTTACTATCTTTTTTTGAATGCTCAAAGATTTCCTTTTCAAAATTTGTCATTGTCTTTGTAACAACTTTCAATTGAGTTTCATATCTTTTCACTGCTACTGTCTCATTTTCCAAATCTCTCTTTAAACTCTCTATTCTTTTTTCTATATTGATTATTCGTTTTGAAGCTGAACGTTGAGGGGCTTTGATTAAATGCAAATCAGATGTAATTTTGTCCCTTTCTCTTTTAGCAGCGCTTAATGCTGTTTTTTTATTGTTAATAGTTAAACTTTCCTTAGCAAATTTAGACTTTTCATCCTCTAAAGCCTTCTCTTCATTGTTAATTGTTTGTTTCATAGATGAAATTTCATCTTTAGAGAGTTTCAATTTATCAATAAACTCTATTTTTTTTTGTTCTAAATGATATAAGTTCCAAAGAGCCAAGTACCTCTGTAATTTTTTCCTTTTGTCCACTGAATTCCTATATTCCTCATCTTTACTTATACCTTCTTTATAATTTTTCAACTCACCATGTATTCTTCTTCTATTTTTCAAAGAATCACTGACTGATTGATTAATCTTAGCAATTTGGTCCTTCAACAAATCATATTCCTTTTTGTAGTGTATAGATCCTGAAACTTCCTCGAACATTCTTGCCAAATCAGCTGGAGATTGGGAAGCGATCTGTTCCACATCTCCTTGAAATACCAAGAAATTTCTTGCTTTAATAAGAATATGTTCATTTTCCAAGAAATTAGAATATTCCTTGTAACTTACTTTCTTTCCATCAATCTTGTATGTAGTATCACCAGTTCTGGAGATTATTCTCATCAATTCCATTGATTTACCATTTGTTTTATAGAATGCCTTTACATAAGCAGACGTTGGAAGATTTCCATCTTCCTCATCACTGGAATAATCTTCATCGTCTTTGTCAGATTTCGACGTCTTAACACCACGATAGATTAAATCTTTCAGCATATGTGATCTTAAATGACTGCTCTTAACACCAAGAACAAAAGAAATGGCATCCATCATGTTAGATTTTCCTGATCCATTAGGACCAATAACACTGGTGAAGTTAGACTCACCAAACCCTAGTGATACTACACCTCTGTACGATTTAAAATTGTTTAATTCTAGTCCAATCAATCTACCCATTCTTATTGTTTCTGATTTACCCCGCTTGATTACCTTAACGTGCTAATACAGATGCTCTTACTAAGCTGTGGTTATTGCCTAACTTGAACTCGTATTCTTCTTTTAAAAATGAGTTTACGCGTATTATTCATCTCACTTTAATGAACGCGTTGTAAAGAGCGGTCACATGCACATATATTGCTTTAAATACTTATGATAATACATGTATTAATTATAAATAATTCATGAGTTGGTGTGTTGAAAGTTTGTGATTATCTGTATATAGTTAGATACATACCTTTCAAGTTATTATCTGATATGGGTTATTGTTTGCGTTCCTGCTTAAGGGTCTTGGTGTGTCAATATTAGAAACCGGGCGTTTGTAATCTTCTGCTAGTACTCTTTCCATTCTAGGGTCTTGCCTTAGCACAGATGTATCATCGTCATCATCAGCATAGTTATTGTAATCTTCGTACACATTCGTATTTTCATTATTCGAGACTCTATCATTATTATGAAAATCGCGATATGATATGTCATTTGATTGTGGATGAGGTGTACGAGGCTTTTGTGATGCTGGTTTGTTATGCTTATAGCTATAGGGCGATATATTAGGGCCTGGAACGTAACAATCTGACACTGGGCTTTTACTGTTCATGCGAACATTATTGATTCGCTGTTTGTCTTGTAAACTCAATTGATCCATTAATTCTTGCAATTCTAATTTCAAGGAAGCTTTTCTTAGTTCGTTTTGTTTCTTAATGGTTAGTTTCTTGTTCAATAAATCAACCTTATCTTCCAAATCTTTCAATTCCAGGCTTTCACTACATAGTATATCTTCTTCCGAAGGATATGAAACGTTTCTTTGTGTCGTATTCTCCTTTATTTGTTGGTGTGACGATGATGATTTATCGGGGACATCATCAAGCGACGTAGAGCGCTGGTCTATTTCATCTACTCGTTTCTTTAGCAGGTCTAACTGTTCCCTTAATAATTTATTTACTTCCTTCAACTGCTCGTTAGTTCCTTGGTGCGTTCTTCTTTTCGACCTTCTTGTGCTGTCTTGAGTATTTCTCTCTGCTTCTTCCATATCATCATTCTCATCCTCACTGCTGCTAGAATCGCTAATATCAGAATTTTGTAAATTGTATTTCTTCTTTTTAGTCTTGTTATGCGATGACGATGCTGTGAAACGAGTGGGCAGATCGTTCCGCTGTTGTTCAACCTCATATAATTGTTTCTTTAAATTAGAATTTTCTTCGATGTATTTATACAATTTAGACCTAAATGTTTGCACTAAAGCATTCAGTCTATCATTATCATCCTGTTTCAGTCTCAACTCATGTTTCAAATTGTTGATTTCCTTTAACATATATCGATTGTGTTCGGATTGAAGTCTAATTTCTTCTGGTAACAGTTCATTAGTCGCGATTGAAGGCTTGCCCCCAATTCCAACGGGTCCGGTGGCATATCCAGGTCTCATTCTCATATAACCATTGTAATATCTGTCATTGTTTGAATTAAAATTGTCATCGTCGATGATTCTATCCCTGTATCTCTTCGGAGTTGGTGAGGTCATTATGATAGAGTGGTCTTTGAATCGGCGAGTATACTGACTGAGATGTTAACAAAATAGTAAAAGCACTTGGAGCAGCTAGTCCTGTTTTACGTTGCTGTTTGTTTTATATTCATGTACGATTCCAGAATTTTTCGTTGAAACTTGTTTTGATTATCGCTGTTTGTGTTTCAAGCCTGTTTTAAAACCACAATTCGCGTCTGTACTAGAACGACACAAATATATAGAAAATATAGTTAAAATTAATTTAAATGCAATACATATAAATATATCCGTATACATACAACCATTAAAGTTAAAATGAATCAAACTGCACTGTGTTCAAAATCCAGAATTTCCACGAAACTTCTGCCATCCTTCTCTACTGCAGCCACTAATATCCCGTCTTTAAAGTTTACTGACCAAATCTGGTCAGCATCTCTGAGAATATTTGAATGCACCAATTCACCTGTCCGTAAATTGTAAACATTGAATTGACTTTCTGATCCACTCACCAAAATATTGTCTGTCATATAAAACGTAGTAATTGCACTTAAATTATTATGGTGATATGAAAATTTTCTTGAATAATCATTTGAATCCCAACCTTTTAATGTGCCGTCAGCCGCGGCACTTACTAAGAATTTATCTGATAACCTTAACAGACCTACCAACGAAGTGTGGCCTTGAAGAGTTGCCATGGAACCTAGAATTTTTGAACATGGCATTGATGCGTTTGTAACCATGGTACATTGTCCGTTATTCCAGATATTATCCAAATCCCAAACCCTTATAGTAGAATCCATACTTGCAGAGATGCATCTATTACGCTTATGATCATAGACCGTAGAATATATCCTATCAGTATGCCCTGAAAGAATATAAAGACATTTCAATTTAGTAATATCCCATACCATTAAGTTATTGTCATAAGATCCACTAATGACAATATTACCATGACCTGACACGGTTCTTACGGAAGCCATATGTCCTCTTAGTACACCTACAAAGAATGGATTTTCCTCTGGCGTGTGATAAATCATTGGCCAGTCGTTGTTGTTATCGTTCTCATTTGGCAATTTCCAAACATGTAAGGTATTATCTCTTGAACCTGTTATAATATATTTCACACCTTTATAAGTGACGATATCCAAACATCTTACAGTCGATACATGGCCCTTGAAGATATGAGTGCAGCAATTCTTTTTAATATCCCATATTCTAACAGTTCTATCTGTGGAACCTGAGACTACAATCCCATTCGAGTCGTATTTTAAAGCCCAAACCCCACCGTCGTGACCCATCAACTGCAGGATGAATTTTTTATTTACGGAATCATAGACTCTAATCATTTTATCATCAGCTCCAGTGATGACAAAATTTTCCTCGAATTGCAAGCATGTTACTACACTTGTCATATGTCCCTTTAAAGTGGTTCTTTGCGGCGAAAAATTTGGATTATACCAGTTCTGCAAAATCTTGAAATTCCTGATAAAATAGTCATGGTAGTTGATTGAATTTGTGGATTGAGCGAAATACGTTTTCAGTTGTTGCTTGGACAAAAAATTCTCCTTGACTATCAGTTTTGCCCATAGCGATTGATTTGAGTTAATAACATTGTTCCAACTACTGGAAACCTTGATGCAGTTTAAAATATCCCAGAATTCCAGATTTTGTAAGATTTTCAAGGCTATTTCCAAGGGTAGCTTAGACAGAAAGTCTATCTTCAAATTATCCTTAATGAGGGTGGCCAAATCTGAAAGATCGTTGCAGTTTAGTTTCGAAACCAGCTTCCAAATAACATGATTGTGCAGATTCTTGTCCGAAGGGAGAAGATCTAGTAGATTATTCAGCTGGACTGTGTTCTGGCTGGACAATGGAATCTCGTCAATATTGCCATTGTTATCCAAGGCCGTGTCGTAATATTTATCCGACAATGGAGGTGGAGAGGCTACTGGGGACAAGGGCAGCGCATCGTCATTTTCCGATTCAACTGCAGTTTTCTCAGTGTTGGGAATGGACACAGTAGTTGAAGCCGTGGTATCAGGAACTGTGCTGTTCTCGCCATCGCCCTCCACACTGGAAATAGCGTTCGGAGTCGCTACCGGCGCAGTAGTAGGAGTGATAGTCCGGGGAGTAAAAGTCGTTGTCGTTGGTGTGGTGGCCAAGGGACTGGTCGTCGTAGACGTGCCGGTACCGTACAATATCTTCGTCCTCTTGTTGGAAGTGGCCCCTGCTGTCTCGCCCTTATTACGTCTTTTCAACCTGTTTCTACCGCCTGGCCCATCTGTAAACAGTCGGTATTTAAACGGTACTTCCACATTCAAAAGAGGATATTCTTCTGAGTTCATGTTCAGTGTCCTCCACGAATAGCTGTGTAACTGTATATATAATAATTATAACACTGGGAACAAAGAGAACTATACTCGCCCGCACTTCCCACTGCTGAGGTCTTCCTTCTTGTGTTGTTTGCGACCGTTAGGAGCGTTCTAAACTTGTTTTAGTTTTAGTTTTTTTTCACCAGTATGAAGTTTCAAGTAGCACACTATTAAGAAATCAATCACACTAAGACTGTAGATGGGTGGCTCAGGATCTACGAGAACAGAAGGGAGCAGCACAAGTGTAGGCCACAGCCCATAAAATGTCGGCTTTAGTAAGAATGTCTACATAATAGGGATAGACAACACAAGAGCTGGATGTGTTGTTCGTTTCGCTGTCTGCGCCGACAATAAGAACCAAAAATCTATCCGGACACTCTTATTATCGACAATTACATAATCTTGTAAATCTCGTAAAAATATCTCAAGGGTGGGAAAAGGTATATAAAGAGACCAGAGATGGATGGGAAAGCGGTCCCAAGGCCCGGACGTCCCTCCCTCTCCTGATCCTGGAGGAAGACAAGATAGAATCACTTCAAAATAGGAGGTGGAAAAATATCACACTTTTTTCCCCCAGTGTTAGTCAGCCAGTAAGTAATACATATAATAAGTACAAGCCTGTTTTGGACTAGGAGGCATTATTAGCGACTTGCCCACACACACACACATACACACACACTCAAATTCACGAGATGAACAACGCACCAAATTGTCCAGCCGGCTGGAGGGCCGAATATGACAAGAAATACAACGCCTGGTACTATGTAAACCTGGCCACGGGGAGATCGCAATGGGAGCCACCTACGGTGGCTCCTCCAGGACCTCCACCACCACCTCAGCCAGTGTACCAACAGCCAGTGTACCAACAACCTGTATATCAGCAGCAGCCAGTATACCAGCAACAGCCAGTTTATGACAGTGGATATACTGATCGTGGGAGCGGTCGTAGTGGCGGTGGAGGGGCCATGATGGGAGGTTTGCTCGGTGTAGGAGCCGGTTTGCTTGCAGGTTCCCTCATTGAACATGAACATGACAAGCACGAGCGTGAGAGAGAGGAGTACTACGAAGACAGAGGCTACGACAGAGGCTACGACGATGGGTTTGACCAGGGCTACGACGATGGAGACAACGACTGGTAATCATAAGATGTACTGAACTGAACGATTATTAGGATCAATCATAAATGAAAAACCATCAATCATAACCATAGTAAGTATTATTATTATATATATGCTGTATGTAGTAAGTAAATCATGTAAATCAATGTTCTTTTTGAAAATTCACACAATCGTATTATTTATTTTATGATATCTCTTGCTACAAAAGGAACAGGAAATGTTTTGGCTCGTTACGACAAGAGGAACAACAAGGCCAAGGGACAGATAATATAGAATGGCACGCAAGAAGGTATATGATCCCATTCACGATGTCTTTGAAGATGTGGACGATACACATGTTGTGACGGACTCTGGGATGAAGGTGGAGAACAGTGCTGTCGCGCCGATGCCTGCTGCTGCTGCTGCTGCATCGCCAGCAGTCGCGACGGCCACGACAAGCGGCAGTGGCGTATCCGCTAAATATCCTAGACATTTGAAGAAGATGGATGGTGATTACTTGAATAGACGAGACCTGCAGTATGGGTTTATTTACAGGCTGTTGGACGACAAACAGCTACTTTTTGAAAACATATTCTTGAAAGAGGGGGTTTTCACCAAGAACAACCAGATCAAGATAATCCCATTGCTGCCTCATTTCCAAATCCAGGACAGAGTGATCAATGTCACAGATTCGGACATATACGATGCCAGACAGTTCATGAACAATGAAAAGTTAACGTTTAGTCAGATATACGTCCTGACGTTGATCAGCTCCACCAAATGTTCCAAGATTCTGCGTGATAAGTTGATATACGACCCTGTGGTAGCCTTCAACACTGTACTTTTAAGTTTCCTGGTGAATATTGGCAAATTGAACACCACGATCAATTTCTATGTTAATATGACATCGCAATTACGTACTTATAACAGCGCACCTGTGTTGCAAGTGGAGGGCAGTAGTGGTAGCACTGCCGAGAACAAAGTGAACGATGGTGGCAAGACACTACAAGACACGCCCAGACTGAAGACCTTGTTGAAGAATATCCCTCTAGGGAATGATGCCACTGTGGATCTGTTGAAAAGAGAAGAAAATGAAGACGAAGGGCCAGAATTGTTAAACGTGGTAAATGCGATTTTCCAAATATGCGAACACAGCCACTTGATCAACGAGAAGATATTGAACGAATTCCATCGTTCTGACAACGACAGCGGGAGTGTGAAATTATTTGAACTACTAGACGAGAACAAGTATGGGTATGAAGACCGTAAGAATATTTTCTTGTATATCACATACTTGATCATCGAACGACCCAGGGCAGCGGAACTCGAGAAATTCTGCCTCGAGCACAATCTCAAGAAGAGCATTGAAGTTACCAATGAAGATTCTTTGGACGTTGATTCAGAACAAGAAGTAAAGTTTGGAGAAGGGCAAAAAGTGCAAAGGGCTGAGTTTATCGCTAATCTGCGCAGTTCCACGGATTCCCCGGCAACCACGACTTCCTCAATCACGCCTTCCGCAGCCACTTCAGCGACTCCTCTCTTTAACAGTAGCGGCAACAACAACATAAGCACCACTCCCAATATCGAGGAGATAGAAATAGACAACAATACCGAGGAAGAAGACGACGATGAAGACGACGACGAAGAGGAGTATGTGGAAGAAGATGCCGAGGATGGAAGCGCTGCCGCTGCTGCCACGGCGGCCACCGCAGCGACACCGAGCCATAAGGGCAAAACCTCGCAGGAGGAGTATATCGACTCACTAATAGACTACGATTACCGAGTCAATTCCCATCGACATATACTTTTCCACAAATTGAACGAAGTCAATAAGAAGAAGCTTTTCGAAGTTGGGATCTTCAAGATATTCAACAATTTCGAAGACATCACACTAGCCAGCATAATGGGTGTGCGTGGTAAGAAAAGGATCAAGTTCAAGAATATCGGGCTTAACTTCGAGACGTGCTACCTCAAGGACCTACAAATAGGTAAGAAAGCCGTTCTTCACAACCTGCAAAGAAAGGCACAACAGCAGAAGACGAGCACTAGAAAAATAAGAAAACCCTTTAAACTAGAATAAATTAAATGAATTAACTAATTATATATATAACCGGTTATTATATAATCAATCAACTACTCTCAACTTAGATATCACCGTCGCCGCCATGGACCTTCTTGGACACGTATTCAACGGCCTCATTCAACTTACCCTTGGCAGCATCGACGTACTCCATAGCGGATTCTGACATGCTGTGACCGGAAGCCTCGTCCTTGCCCCTTTGGGCAGAGTCGTGCATGCCCTGAGCGACGCCCTTGTTCTTGTCGCTCTGCATCTTGCCGACCAATTTGTCGCCCGCATCGGTGACATCTTCCTTGCCCTTCTGCCACATCGACTTGTTTTGGTCTGGAGTCAATGTTTCATTGATTTTATCAGAGAAGTTCTTTCTACCTGGGTCAGACATGATGATTTATTTACTTGTGTATTACTTACTACCTGGCTTGGTGTCGTTGGTAATAATGCTCTCCTTTTTCTACGGACTTCCAAGATACGAACCATCGCATCAGACCGAACAACCGTGATGGGGGGGACGGTATTTATACGTTTCGACAAAACCCTAGTCGACGCAATTAACATTCAAGGGGTTGTAGATGTGCGTGTGTGAAATAATCATGATGATACATTACATAACCTGGAGGGCTAATAATAGCACACACACGCTTGCCATCGTCATACGCAAGTGCTTCCCAGCTCGCCATTAGCAGCAGACCCGGCCTGACAACAAGAAGGTGTCGTTCGTTCTCCGACACATTCTCCCGTTTGCCCCACCCCTTGTTGGACCAAAACCGCTTGGGGGAATGGTCTTATCATTCATTGCCGTCCTTGTTTCTTGTTTCGAGAATGTGGTGTTCGTACGCTGGCGAGGTCTGGGGTTCCAGACCCTGCTGTTTCTGCCAGAGGTTTTCGAGAATTGCAAGGACTAGTGCGCTATAGATACGTACAAGCCTACACCCAACAAACAGCATCACTCGAGGAGGCATTGGATATCATGGTGATATCATAGTGCGTCTGCTGCAGAACGGAATGGACCGTGGGGCCGGAGGCCTTCTTTCGAGGACGGGAGGTGCTAAATAGATTGCAAGGAGGGACGATCTGGACCGTGGCCATCATCACATGTGGGCGTGTGGTGCGAGGACGGGCCTGGTGCGGGAGGACAGGGCAGGCAGGATAGGCCATCCGGTCGGCACTGGAGAAGTGGCTGCTGGGCTCTTGTAGGCTTGCAGCCCAACGACGGTGGTAGTGGCGGGGGTGCGGATATTCACGTGAATATCACGTGATAACGGCGTGACCGAGAAGTTGCAGCTTTTGGGCCCGGCAGAAGTGTAAAAAGCGCACAACACAATCTTTTGAAAGGACAGGCCCTTCGCCACCAGGGCGATAACGACGACAAGCAAGATCCAACAGCACACTATACCTCCAGAGCTGGCGCACGCACGATGTCATTGAGCACAATCCTGTTCAGGAGACAGTTCCACACTTTGAATAACAAACTACTGCAAGATTTCGTGAACAAAGACCCCTACAAGATCCTAAATGTGGCAAAGTCGGCCTCGCAGCAAGATATCAAAAAGGCCTACTACAAGCTGGCCAAGAAGTACCATCCCGATATCAACAAGTCGAATGACTCGCAGAAGAAGTTCCACGACCTGCAGAACGCGTACGAGTTGCTGAGCGACGAGACCAAGAGGGCCCAGTACGACCAGTTCGGCCCGTCTGCGTTCAACAACAACGGGCACTCGACGTCGAGCTCCTCTTACTCGTCGGCAGACCCATTCGGGACGGGGTCACCTTTTGGCGGGTTCAACTTCGAAGATCTCTTTGGGGCAGCGTTTGGATCCGGGAACTTCTCGTCGAATGCGGGCAATCCGTTCTCGTCTTCTAGAAGAAGCCCAAATTTCTATTCTGAGTACAAGGGTGACCCCATAGAGCTGCAATACAATATCTCATTCAAGGACTCTGTGTTCGGAAAGAAGAATGTCGAGTTGTCGTTTGATTCGCTGGACTCTTGTAGCACCTGTAAGGGATCAGGCTTGAAGGAAAACGTCTCCAAGAAGAACTGTACCTCTTGTAATGGGACAGGTACCAGAGTCCACATCAGAGGTGGGTTCCAAATGGTGTCCACTTGCATGACTTGTAACGGTCAAGGGACGTTTTTCTCCGCTGAAGACAAATGTAAACATTGCCACGGCGAAGGTGTAGAGTATCACAAACATAAAAAGATCAACATCGATTTGCCAAACGCCTTGCAGGACAATGACGTGATAAGAATACCTAACCAAGGTTCAATGCCCAATATCGCCATAGAGCCTGAATTCAAGTCGAGTGTTAAATTGACAAGGGGGGATATCTTGCTAAAGATCAAGGTCAATAAGGACCCAGACTTCTTCATCAACCCGGATGACAATAAATTCAATATCTGGTATACCAAGCTGATATCGATCACAACGGCTGCGTTGGGTGGCACAATAACTATACCAACAATCGACGGGACAGAGTTGAAACTAAAAGTCAAGCCTGGAACACAATTCAACGACATAATATCCATACCTAACATGGGTGTCCCAATGAGTAACGCCAACATCCCCTCCACTAAGAGAGGTAACATGAAAATCCAATACAAAATCGTAATTAAAGTGCCACAGTCCCAAACGGAAAGATACTTGTGGGAAGCCTTAGCTGAGGTGACAAACGACAATGAGGCCAAAAGAACAATGACTACTGCTGATACCTTGAAATCATCGTCATCGCCATCACCCTCTTCCGATGGGGTTAAAAACAGCGATGATAGTCCAAACACATTAAGTAAAATAGAGAAATTCTTAAACGAAGCCTTAAGAAAGATCAAAGGCGAGTCTAAGGAATAAAGAGAATATGCCAATATTGATTGTCGAGAATTGTATGGTTCTTTTTGATCATCATAATCATCATCATTATTTTTTTTGTTATCCCTTGTAAATAACGACCGTATGTGTATATATGTATGTATATTTTTGAGTATAGACATTTTGAGGATTCAATAGAAAAATTGTCAATTCTGAAGTTGAGACAGATTGCAACAACAACCCATCAACAGACGGCAAGGCAGCATGGATCTATGTCCTGGATTTCAAATTAGAAGAATCTTAAATGATGATTTCGAGCAGGTGGTCAACTTGTTGTCAGTTTTGACCACTGTGGGTGAGATCCCAAGGGATAAATTCTATGACCTGATAAAATATTGGAATTCTATTAATATCAATGGAGAGCAAAAGATGTACAATGTGATGGTGATTGTAGACACAGCCACCAACAAGATTGCAGGCATGGGAACACTACTGGTGGAATGTAAAATTGTCCATGAACTGGGCAAAGTGGGACACATAGAGGACATTGTGATTAGCGAAATTTATCAAGGTAAATCTTTGGGAAAACAATTAATCCAAACGTTATCCGACATGGCATTGAAGGAAATGGGCTGCTATAAAGTCATCCTGGATTGCGATCCTAAGAATGTTCCATTTTATGAAAAATGTGGATATTCCAACGCAGGAATCGAAATGCAAAAAAGAACTTAGAGTTGTTATATCTATATATAAAATGTACATACATATTTGTATATATGAATATACGTATTGTCGCTGTTATTATTACACAGTATCCAATGACTCAATGGACACAATAGAGTTTCCACGGATGACAGTCATGGAGCCCAACTCTTGTCTTAAATTAGTCTTATTATTGATTTCTAACGCATTGTCGATGACGACGTTTAAAAATATATCATAACCTTTTAAAATCCCAGCCACTTTCCTTTCCCCATTAAGATTTATAAGGATTTTTTTATCCACATATCTCTTCAGTTCAGGAACAGATACCATTACCGCACTGCACTGCCTTTGTTGTTCTATCTCTCTTCTATATAATTCAGCTGTTTCATTATTTAAGATAACTTTTCTTGCGAACTTCTTCAAATTTTGAAAAATAATATGTGCATATAAGATTATTATTATATAACTATATGAAGAGCTACGATTAGAATTACTATTAGAATTAGAGAAGAAGTCTATAAAAAAATAAAAAACTGTGTTATACAATTACGTGGAATATAGATAAGGAATTTATCCGTTTTGCTGGTATCATAAAGTCAACCAATCATTATTATTGATGGTGGATTTCATGTCGTTGGAGGAATATTCATAGAAATCCAAGGTATGATCATAAGAACTGTTATAAGGAGTGGGACTTGAAAAATATACAGATGACGAAGATAATGATGATTGTTTTTCTAGATGCTGTTCTTTACTAGTTGGGATTTCTTCCACGATGGACGAAGGTTCGATTTTCCAAGATTGGTTTGGCTTATCATTTCTGGACAATGCAGTTGAAGCAGACGATGCGGTGGATTTGTTGGACGATCTTTGCCTTTTCTTAATTATGTCTGTCTTGAGATGCAGTGGCCTCATCACCCCATGTAGCTTTAAAAACAGTCCACATGCGTTACATAACGAGTTGCCCTGGGGATCTTTCCTCCAGAGCGGTGTTGTCTGAGTCTTACAATTAAAACATTCTATGCTTGGTGTATTCAACGAGACTAAAGACGTGGTGGACGATGTGTTGGGTTTTTTCCAACTGGACTTCTTTCTAACGCCGGAGTTTCTTCTGGTTCTGGTGGTGGTTTTCTTGGCGAGGTTACTACAATTGATGAACCCAGTCGGGGCGCTCCCATAGGTCCCAAGTGCCGTCGTTGATGTGGACGTGAGTTGATTAGTGTATTGATGATTGCCTGTCATGGGGGACACGCTGGCACGGTTTTCTGGATCTTCCAAGAATTCTTCCAAACTGGGGTCTATGAACAGGGAGTTATTGAACAGAGCGTCGTGTCTTGGTAACAGATCGCTGCTGCTGAGACCGTCGTTTACGAAATCTCTGTGGTTCAAAGGCTTGAAATCCATGTATTCGTCGTTAGATAGGTCGAGCATGTTGCTGCTGCTGCTATCGAGGGAGTGATGCTGTTGTTGTTTAATTTGAGAAGATAGATCGATGGGTGTTTTGAGTAATTCTCGGTCGATATCTACTAAGGAGACGTTACTACTCTTCAAAGCCTGGTTTCTCCATATAAAATTCTTCAGTCTAGGTTGCAATACTTTTAAGTTGTTGTAAAGGTCTAGTAAATCACCCAAGTCATTATTTGCTGTCATATTGGGATTCTCTCTTGATCATTTAAATACCAAAAAAAATTGGAATAAAATAAACCACTACGCAACACGACAATGACTTAGTATAATCTTAGTATTTCTATTATTATTAAAATATTTGTTGGAGGAGGGGTGTGTGTATGTATGTTCTCTCTGTCTCTCTCTCTCCCACAAGCCAATGCTACAGTTGCTAATATAAGAAAAAAAGAAAAGAAAATAAAGCAATGCTAGACCCAAAACTCTAACATCCAATTACAACATAAATCCAACGTGTGTATATTTGTATTTGGGAATGAAGGTGTACATACCGTGGTCCTCCGAACTACCTAGCTGCTAATATATACTGTATAGCAGCAACTCAAACGGCAGAGCAAGAGCAACTGAAGGAGAAGCTGCACAAACCCATGAAACTATACCAACTGCAGCCACTTGCGGAAGGACGGATAAATGAGCTTGACTCTTTCTGACACATATATACGGTACAAGATTAGGAACATACGAGAGGGAGAAGAAAAAAAGAAATGGGAGGGAGAGCCAGTTCCCTTCTCTTATCTCCTCTCTCAGTTCCAAGTGCGCGAGATGCACCGAGCTGAGCTGGTGCTGACGGTTACTCTGGAGCGGTCTCAGAGATAGTCGTCATTGGAATCGTCCCGTAGCTGATACGTTAATTCCGGTGCTAAATCGAGCGTTATCAGAGTCGACAAGCTGATAAGACCGACGAATAAACATTGAGAATTGTCCCGCGACGATGAGAGCTGCAATCATCGAGCTGGAGACCGTTGCGGACTGTCGGACAGGTCTGCTTGATGCTTGCCGGGCCGGCTATTAATAGGCGTTTCTCATAACACGTGTGGTTATGTGTGGCTTCGGCCGTTCTGATTACGGCAGCAGCCGGGCGCTCTTCACGGAGATCTCGAGGAGTTTCACCATAACAACGGGGCGAAAGGAGTCGGAAGTGTGGCTTCCCGGGATGGGCGGGGACGTTGTGGGACACGGCCTACCGTCAGATGTGCACGGTGTGGTGGCCAGCTCTCGGCTGTTAGGGGAGGGGTCATTGGACTCTGCCGTGTGGGCCCAGGGCAGCAGTGGGCAGAGGTCGGGAGGACGAGGGAGCCTGTGTCACGAGAACAAAACCACGTGCCTTCACGCACGTGGGTATTGCGTGATATTCACGTGTGCACGTATGAAATGACTGAAAATTTTTTTCTTTTTCTGTGTCTTCGAGAAAAGTGAAAAATAATGAATAATAGCAGTAAAGAGAAACTCTATCGATTTGAAGTCCAGTTCCCCCAGTCTTGATTCCAACGGACAGTCCCACCCTCCTCCTCCTTCTTCTTGCCATTGTGTTGCTCTCAGGTATCTTCCCCTCCCTTAACCCCACGTCTCAGAACACGAAATATATAACCAAAAAAATGACGACAGAGTTACAATTAAGTATATTGAAGAAATTACAGGAACTGTCCCAAATCAATTCCACCTTGGAAACTTTCCCTCAATTGGACTCTCAAGAGGTCCTATCCTGTCTGAACTCTCTGAAATCGCATGGCAAACTGGACTACGTGAAGAACGAGAAAATCTTGTACAGCCTGACCGACGAAGGTAAAGATATTGCCGCAAACGGCTCGCACGAAATCAAGTTGTTGAAGTTGATCAACCAGTTGGGTAACCTGAAGATCAGCGACGTCATGAGCCAGCTGGGCCCACAGAACGGGAAGGTCGCCCAATCGCGTGCCTTCAAGAACGGCTGGTTAAGTAAAGACAAGGAAAACGTTCTTTCCATCAATTCCGACAAAGTGATAAGCATTGACGGGTTGGCCGATGAAACCAAGACCCAATTATCGCAAATAGAGGCAAACGATGAATCTATGTTGAAGCAGACGAAGGTGATAAACGACTTGAAGAAGAGAAAATTGATCACTCCAAGAAAGATTATCGATTTCAGCGTCACCAAGGGCCCAGACTTCTCTCTAGAATTGACTAAAATGGAAACAGACTTAACCTCCGACATGATCACCACAAACTCCTACAGGGATTTGAAATTCAAACCTTACAATTTCAACTCGCAGGGTCTGCCCCCAAGTTCAGGGTCCTTACATCCTTTAATGAAAGTCAGAGAAGAGTTCAGACAGATTTTCTTCTCTATGGGGTTCAGTGAAATGCCTTCAAACCAATACGTGGAAACAGGGTTCTGGAATTTTGACGCTCTTTACGTTCCTCAACAACATCCTGCTCGTGACTTACAAGATACCTTCTACATTAAAGACCCTCAAGCTTCCGACTTACCAGAGGATAAAGTTTATATGGATAACATCAAACAAGTCCATGAAGATGGTAAGTACGAATCCATTGGTTACCGTTATAACTGGAAAGAGTCTGATGCTCAGAAATTAGTATTAAGAACCCACACAACCGCAATCTCCGCAGCAATGTTGCATAAATTGGCCGAAAATCCAAGACCAACAAGATTATTCTCCATCGACCGTGTCTTCCGTAACGAAGCCGTCGATGCCACACATTTGGCAGAATTCCACCAGGTAGAAGGTGTTTTGGCCGATTATAACATAACCTTAGGTGACTTAATCAAATTCATGGAAGAATTTTTCGCAAAAATGGGTGTCACCGGGTTAAGATTCAAACCAACATATAATCCATACACTGAACCTTCCATGGAAATCTACTCATGGCACGAAGGTTTGGCCAAATGGGTCGAAATTGGTAACTCAGGTATGTTTAGACCCGAAATGTTGTTACCAATGGGTCTCCCAGCTGACTTAAAGGTCTTAGGATGGGGGTTGTCTTTAGAAAGACCAACTATGATTAAATACGGTGTCCAAAATATTAGAGAATTATTGGGTCACAAGGTTTCCTTAGATTTCATCGAAACTAACCCAGCAGCAAGATTAGATGAAGATTTATATGAATAAGTCATTTCTTCGTTGATATAAATAAATATAATATGATAAATATGTATATATATAAGATAGAAGGTTACATGAATATATTTTCCCTTGTGCTGACTACGTAATTTTTATTTTTATTTTTAATAACTACAAATATTTGTCCTTGACATCATTCAATTCAAATGGAATCCCGTTATAGTACCCACTTATACCCTTATTACATTCTGTCGCATATTTTTCTAAAATTATAAAACACTCATCCAACGTTAAACCTCGTGATAGACCAACTTCAATTGAGTTCCATATCTTCTTCCTTCTATTTATCTGTCTTGAAAAATTCTTGTCATTATTTCTCCATGACGATCCTAATCGACGTTCTAATTCCTGAATCGATGTCTTTCTACTCAAAATAAGCCCAATATCCATATTCTTATATTGAGAATTACAATTGTCTTTCTCCGCAATTTTTTGCAACGTTAATACTAGCATCAGAATATTAGACATGGTCCAATCTCGCGGTGACTTAGTGTATTCTTCCCATACCTGAGATATTGATACCGGTGATTTGATAAGGACAACACCATAGTTTGGTAAATGTGCACACGGATCATCTTGTAAGGATAATGTTTTATTATCACTTGGACGTTGAACCATATCATTGTTGTTCTTATTCTTATTCTTGGTAAGTTTATTATTGTTTTCAGAAGCAAAATCAACCAGATATGTTTTGCGTAATGATTCTATAGTAGTCAGTATAGACTGGACCATTGTGTCATCGACCTGAGTTGATTTAATGGTGTTGTTGCTATTGTGGATCTTATCTATATTGTTAATCATCTTCCTTAATTGATCTTTGTATACAGACAAATGCACTAATAAATCTTCAATATCTTCGATATCTTTATCAACTTCTTTTTCAATGGAATCATGACTGTTTGCACTTTCAATTGGGTTTGCATTTGTCGATATGATAGGTTGATAGAAATCAAAACTATCAACCTCAGGTCTCATTTTCACAGATGAGGTATAGTGTTTATCCCGAAGTAAGTCATCTAAATCTGTGGATTCATTATTTTCAACATCATTAATACACGATTCGAAATCAAAATGCAAATTCGATACATCTCTTGTGTTGCCATTCGAACCAACATTAACCATAACATCATATGAATGATCAAAAAGTTTATTCATCTGATCAGAATTATCCGGATTGGTCATTCCAAATGACATGAAGTTGAGCAACCACTGAAATAATAATAATAATAATAATAATGCTTATCAAATATAAAATTTACGTATCTATTGCATAGCCCTCCCCACAGTTAGTAATAATGGAAATAAAATAATCCTAATGAAGAACACATGAATATTTTATCAGTTTTTTTTGTGACATTAATATATAACATACCTTGACCTTTTGTAGATGAGCAACAAATAACCCCATGAACAGTTCTGACGAGAAAAGAAGATTTTACCACCTTAATATTCAAACATATTGTGAATACTCTAAATATCAATTGATGCCATCATTATTAAAAATACCTAGTGAGATTTTAGCTGTAAATAGATAGTTGTGATAATAGTAAGAGAAAGGGTCATTAATAATTTCACGTGCGCTGACACTGATAGCACGGCTGCAACAAAAATCCTATACAATCTGTTACGAGAGTGGTAAAATAAATGCAGTTCTTTACAAAAGCAGCATGCACAATTGCAAATATGCAAGAAGTAGGGGGAGCTAGATTAGTGTCAATTCGTGTATCTGTAAAGGTATTTTTCTTGTGATTTTTTTCTTTTTTTATTTATTGTGGTGGATGACCTACAATAATATTTATCTTAATGTGGAATTTCCAACTTTTGTGATTTGAATTTACTTTGTTTTATAGGATTTCCAAACTCGTCTATTGCTTCTAATCCATTCTCCTCAACACCCTCTATTCTTGCCCTCGATTGCCTTTGTTTTGCAATTATAGTCTCCTTCAAGCGGTGGTATTCTTTGGCTATATTTTCTTGCAATTGCCACTGGCTGAATTCTAAATCGTTTATATAATCTTCTGATGAATAACTCATCGGTATGTCAACTTCTTTTATGTCATGCATTATGGCAATCTCATCTTCTTGCCCACCGTCATTCTCGTTGGAATCAATGTGGTTTTCCAAAGGGTTATTTAATCGAAACTCTCTAAGTTCATCAGCTAATTCCTCCACTTCTTTGTTATATTCAGTGAAGTCACTGACCTGTTCTACTACAGTCCCAGGATGATCTTCTAAATCGTCATCATATAATCCTAAAGAATAAGCTTTAACCATGTCATCCATATTATTACCAAGTTCATGATAATCAACATTAGCAATTTTTAGGTCCTTTTCTTGGGCTGCAACAATGATATTATTAATGTCCTTGGGAAAACCTTGTGTGTTGATATCATTGCACTCTACCATATGAGATATTTGAAGGTTAGGGATTTTATGTGTGTCACTCTCCTGATCGCCAACAGTGTCCTCCATTATAGATTCTTCGTTATCGTGATCATCAAATATTTCCTCAATTTTAGGCTGAATGCTTTTGCTTTTTAACAGTGTTTTTCGTTTAGGTCTAAGTAAAGAATTCATGTTTCTCTTGAATATTGGCGATTTCTTCTTAATGGTATCTTGTGTCCTACCTTTTGTGCTTTCTGTGAGTTTATCCAATGCTCCAGTACTTCTTTCCACAAGATCACCGACTGGATCTGTATCTCTTTCTACGATATCACCGACTGGATCTGTATCTCTTTCTACAACATCACCGGCTGGATCTTTATCTCTTTCTACAATATCACCGACTGGATCTGTATCTCTTTCTACAACATCACCGGCTGGATCTGTATCTCTTTCTACAACATCACCGACTGGATTTGTATCTCTTTCTACAATATCACCGACTGGATCTGTATCTCTTTCTACAATATCACCGACTGGATCTGTATCTCTTTCTACAATTTCACCGACTGGCTCTATATTCTTTTCCACAGTGTCATTAATATACTCTGAGTTATTATCTTTGGACATGGTATCAAATCTAGTTTTATCCCGTACAAATTTTTCCACAACGTTTGTATTTGAAGAAGGAGATCCCATCTGATCTGTATTCTTATATTTTACAGTTTTTTTAAACAATGAAACTCTATTTCTTCTTTTCGTTTCCCTTATTTTTGCTTCTTCTTCTTCTTCTTTTAATAAGACGTCTTTAAATTTATCATGTACTTCATCTGGTTCCTTAGCACCAATCAATTTTGCGAATAAATCGCTATCAAAATCGGCCGTACTAGTCGGACTATCATCATACTCGTCATCATCATCATTGTTTTCGTTACTTGTGTTAGGCAGAACATAATTATACCGTGGGAAGTTGAAGGTCGATTTCTTAGTCTCATCCTTCAAATTCTCCACTTCATGTACTTGCAAAGTCGGAGCGAAACCAACAGACTTCCCTTTTGATTTCTTCTTCCCAGATTTTAAAATAGACTTTTGAGGTTCAATTTGCGCAATTTTTTTAACGTCCTTAGGTGCAGTTGAAGATGGAAGGCCATCATCATCTGCGGACCTTGTTATCGACTCTGGTGGGGAGAATTTGCTGTAACGCAACTGTTGTATTTCCTGTGAGAAACTTGACAAAGTACCTGAATTATATGGAGAATAAATAAGGTCATCGTAAGCGTCGTCACCGTCATCCTCTTCGGAATAATACATCTCATCTACATTCTCGTTAATATTGGAAGACGACGACAAATGATCTGTGTAATCGTCAATCCTGTCATAATCGTATGCAATATCATCTTTATCAACATTTCCATTGTCTAGAATATCTTGCTCTTCCAATTTTCCGACAAGATCATCGAAAGTGTAGATTTTGTCGAACTGGTGAGTAATTATGCCATTCTCTGCTGGAGCAAGCTCCATCCTGTTGTTGTCACTATGCTGCTCCTCGATACTCCTCACAGACTCCTCTACTTTTATTCTTGGTTTGGCCAACTTGCCCTTTAGATTTTTCTCAAACTCATTATTTTCCTGATGGTTCTCGTTGTCAACCTCGGCCGTCAATCTGTTTTGTTGGAGAGTCCTCTGTGTTACCGTCGATTTGATGATATTATCATCGTCATCCAACTCCTCTCTGATTTCAATAGGGACACAATCCTCTTCTTGATCATCCAATGGCTCAATGTTGTCTTGTTCGTGGGACAAGGTTTGGGTAAAGGAATTCAAGTCTGATAACGTCTTTTCTGCGTATTTTACTTGTTGGTCAAACTGATCGACCCCTTCCTCAATCAGCCTTATCTTATCCAATAGATACGATATCACCTCATCTTTGGAACAGCCTTTAAAGTAGTCGTACCCGATATTGAGGTAAAACCTAGATAATTTCGGAGAATATATTATAATATCTCCATAGAATATCAAATCGTCACCGGCGGTACCTTGCAGATTGTTATCCTCCTCTTCGTGGTCAGTGGACAGGTTTTCCAGTGCGGATTTTATATTAGCATAGATAATTTTCTGCTGATTTAAAAACTCTTTCTTGTTGATTAAATTCGATTTTGTCTTAAGCACCGTCTCGACAAGACCGTTCATTCTAGCGGAGAAACGATTTATTTCTACTTGGCTTTTTATTTCCTTCTAAGAATGTTCAAGAAATGTATATTCCAATACGAGAAAACGCCTTTGTATCCATCTCATCGGGGATTTAAAGTTATATATATATAATTTCAGCTTTTTCTGTTCTGAAATTTTCAAGATCAATTTCTTTTTTTATCTGTCATAGTTTCCTTTTATTTCTATCTTCTCGAAATTTTGAGAAGATTGAGGTCATCTGATCTGGAAGGAGACGGGGACCAGATAGTAAGAACAGGGCTGGGCAGGAGAGAGTCTGGGAGCTGGTACGGAAGACAGAACGACGGACGATGTGGAAGTGGAGCGAGGAAAGAAGGATCAACAGACGGGGGTGAGGGGAAATTGCTGCCCTTTTTATACCTCTCCGGAACTAGAAGATAGAACGCCCCCGCCACCCCTAATTCAGGGGATACCCGCCCTGCCCAGAACACCCCTCTTACCCCAACTGCAGCCCATCCCCCTTGTTTTTCCGTCAGTGTCTCCATCGGCGCGAAGTTAGCCGCCCATGTTAACTCCCCACTACGCGATACCATAATGCCACACGTACATAATTACAGAAAGTACCATGCACGTGAAAAGCACACTTCTCCTATATCCGATTCGTACAAAACGATGGTTAGAGTAGTGACAGAAATAAATAAACAAACATGCTTTTACTTACCATTTACGGCCATGGGCTAAGGAAAAACGCACCTGAACAAGCCTACCACGGTGCCATATAAGAAGAACAACAAGAAAAACCACGCAGCAAAATACAACAACAAACAACAACACAGCCAGAAACACAGACAAACACACGTAGCGAGCGGCTCAGCTGCTCTGCGCTCCCTCCGGAAGATTTTATTATTATACCCATGTCCTTCAACTTCTCTTTCTTTCTCCCTCTCCCCTTCTGGTCGGATGGTAGTTCGTCGTCGTCCTTTTCGCTTTCGTCTTTTTTTCTTCTCTTCCTTGAAATTTTGGGTGGCAAAAAATCATAAAGAATCTAATAACAAACATTTAATATCAAAAAAAACAAAGACAGAGGACTACTATTTATTTTTGTCAACTTTCCTTCCATCTCGAGAGAGATAGTAATAACATTTTCTTTTCTCATGAGGGAAGATACTGTATTTTTCGTTATTTCATATTTCTAAACAGAAAAACTCCCAATCAAAATCCCATAGATAAGAGCATAATTTTTTACCCCGTTCCAAGCAGGAAAGCCTCTTTTCATCAGGAGAAAAAAAAGAGACAAGGAGGAAAAGAAAAAAATTCTTACAAGAAGGAAAACGTGATTGTAACGTGATTGAAAGTTACCCTGATTACCACGTGCTCACATTGCAAGTCCTTCCATTTAACTCTTTTTCTGCATCTTCATCATCATTTATATCTCTGGCGGCGGCTAAATATTCTGCTGGTGAGATCCAAGAATATAGGGAAGGAAAGGAAAAAGAATCAAAGAAGCAAAACTAAAGACACATCATTTCTTTTTTGTTCTATATACTAGGTTGTTGAACGAGTGTATCGTTTCATATTATGAAGAGAAAGAATGAGGATCTTGACGGCGAGGTGTCTACAAACAGAGATGAAAGTAGTGCTGCTAATGGGCTTGATGTAAGTAGCCGAAATTCAAGATTCAGACATAGAAAAATATCGGTGAAGCAGAAACTAAGGGTCTATCATTCCAGTGAGATCAAGAACCTAGATGACACTGATCTGCAACAGAGAGAGGTTGGGGAAATCGAAACCGGTGTCGAAAAACATGAAGAAAAGGAGGTACATCTACATCGGATCCTGCAGAAGCATTCCTCGGGCCGCATCGTGGAAAAAGAGTACATTCCTACACCGAACGCCTCTGTTTCTTGGAATGAGTTTGATGAGTTTTACAAGGGATCTTTCCGCGAACCGAACAGTTATATCATGTTTTCCGCCTCAGTGGAGGACTGTTGTGGCGAGTCGTACAACATGGATGAGGTCGATGAGTCGTTTTTAACAGAATACAACAAGAAGAACCAAGATTTGCCGCTGTCAGAGGATGATTTCGAGCTATTATGTTCGAGATTCGAATCTTCCATCCACGAAAGACAGCCATTCTTGAGCATGGACCCAGAAAGCATCTTGTCATTTGAAGAATTGAAACCAACAATCATAAATTCGTGTAATGTTAACAATGACCAGTTAAGATCCAATCTCAGTAATGAAATTGGGTTTTCAGCGTCGTCATATAAATTCCAAACTCAGTTTGACTCCCAGGTTACCTCGGTCAATATGAAGACTCATTTAACTCAACTGGTGGATTCGTGTGGTGCTGAGATTTATGACCATTGGAAGCGAAGGAAAGTTGACTCCGAGGACTCTGAAATCTTCCCACAATTGAAATTTGAGAAACCAGGAGAAAAGGATGATTCGGATCCTTATATTTGTTTCAGAAGAAGAGAAGTCAGATATCCGAGAAAATCAAGGAAAATCGACATCTTGAATAGCCAAAAATTAAGAATATTAAGACAAGAATTAAAGCGTGCCAAAGAAATGGCCTTGTTAGTGGCCAAGAGAGAATTATTGAATATAAATAAACTCTCTGACGATTTAGAGATTTTGAAGGATAGAATACACTATAAATCCTTGAAACGTAAATCGAAGGATAATGAAGACATCGATGAACCAATTTTAATTGATGTAAAGAGGAAAAAACAAACCATATTGACAGTAGAGAAGAGGAGGCAAATAATGGAACAAAAGCAACAAGAAAAGGCATTATCCTTACAACAACAGAAAAAACTTCAACAACAACAGGAAGAAGAGTTGTTGTTGGCAGAGCTCACTTCTATTGAATCTTCTCGTAAGGGTACAAAGACTAAATTATCAAGGAAGGTTCTGGAACAAATGATCAAGATGGGTCAGAAACTTAACAAACAACAGCAATTGCAAGCTCAGAAATTTATGTTGATTGATGCAAATAACAATATTATCAACCAAAAACTGCTTGAGGCAACAAAGGCAAATTTGTTAAAACAGCAACAGTTGCAAGCTTCTCACCAGTCATCTTTGGACTCATCCAAACTTGCTACCCAACAACAAGGCTCTGTCAGCTCACATGTATATGTTAAGTTACCATCATCTAAAGTTCCAGATATTCTTCTTGAGGAAGTTGATCATTTATTGGCCAATAAGGAAAAGAATGCCAGAAGATATGTTCAAGAAAGGATGGAAAAGAGGGATCTTGAAGACAAGAACATTTTCTTTAATTTGACAGATTATCCATTTAATCCTGTCTTTGACGTATCATTGCCAAAGGATAAACCTTTTATCAATTCACCCTTTTCATCAATTGCCTCTTCAAAATTCGAAATCCCAAGATCATTTTACTCACCAAATTTACCTGATTACTTAAAGGGGACTTCGAAAAGCGATCTAATTGCTTTTTCATTTAACAATGCCGATGATAAATTGGAATTAATTAATGATCCGAATTTGAAGAAGTTGGAAATTTACGATCCTTTCCTGATTGACGAAAAGAACCACGAATTATTGCATACACGTGAGTTTCCAGTAAAATTTAGAAGACGTATTGGTCGTTGTAACATCGAATACATTGATAGAAGACAATACAACTTTAGTAATGATCCACTTGCATCTAACTTGGAAAAATTTTTAAATTTTGAAGAAATTGAATCAGAACAGCATTTAAACTCCGATGATCATGCTATTGATATTTATGAATCCAAATGGGATGAATTAGCACGATTACATAATAAATGGAAGTTTGATTCTCCAAGAATGGACTATGGGTTAAGATTTGACGAGGAACCTTCTAGATTAAATCAAATCTCCAACGATACCCAGGTCATTCGCTTTGGTTCAATGCTGGGAAGCAAATCTTATGAGCAATTAAGAGATGTTTCCTTACGATATCGAAAAGAATATTTTGCACGCTTGAAACAACAGCAGCAGTTACAAAAGCAACAGCTTGAACAACAGCAAGTATTAACTTCCTCAAATACAATATCTAATGGAAATCTACAGGTCAAAACTGGACTCTCTGTTCCATCGGCAGACAATGTTGCATCTAATATAGACAATCAATCTCATTCCACAACAGAAAAAAAAGATCGTTCAAACATTTCTAAATCAGTTACGCCGATTAAACAAAAGACATCATCATAGAGATTAAATTAAATCGGGGGAGGACCCACCTCCCCACCTTATTTATTTAATAGCGCTTAATGTTAACGGAAGAGAGAGTTTTTGCTCCCTTCTAACTGTGATACTACTTTTTATGGAATTTTTTTTCATTCTCCATTTACATTCATTTCTTTCGCATGATCAATAACATGCTATGTATTATAGTACTTTGTTGTTATTTTTATCAAAAAATAATAATATTTGTGTTAAATTCTTTTCAAAAGGGATCTCAAACAAGATTTCTCATTTTTCAAAGTCCCATTATTATCTGTACATTAATTAAACCCTATATATACACACCCTCATAAATAGACAATTATATCTTACCATTGAAAGTCTTCTGCTTAGCTGTCATTCTCCGATTCTGAGGAACGCTTACGCTTACATATTTTTTTAGTTTTTTTTTCTACCGACGTAAAGAGAAAACATTTGGGTTTTGAATTATTTGAATCAATTAATCTAGAGTAGATCGATCCGCCAAACAAAAGGAGACCACTGTCCTCTTTATATTCATTTTTGATCTACTGTATTGCTTAAAAAAAGTAGATGAGTACTCTATGTTTCTTTGACAAAAAAATACACTAATAATAATATGAAAAGGTGGTTTAAGAATACTGTTAAAGAAGCGCTGATATACTCTAAGAGGCTCCCCATTTCATCCGAATTCGAATACAACCAGTCTAATGGAAATAATAAAAGCGAATACAAAGATAAGTCAAAAAAATCAATAAAAATCCCAGCTCATGATAAAGAGTCTGATTTAGCCAACAACAGATTACTGTTAAGGTGGACGCTCTTTGGAATTCTCCTCATCTCGTCACTTACCTATGCTACTTACATCAAACCATTCACTGGTGCTGATTTACCCCAATGCAAACCTGTGATTATGTATCCATCGTATGCAAAGATTAATGGATTTGACCAAAGGTATACTCCCCTAGCCCAAAAATATCATCTTTATCTATACAGAGAACAGATGCTAGATAAGCCACCTACAGCTGATGACGATTTGCAATTAGATGGTATTCCGGTTTTATTCATTCCTGGAAATGCGGGTAGTTTTAAACAGTCTAGATCAATAGGTGCTCAAAGTGCCTACCAGTTTTATCAGCACCTAGATGAAATTAAAAATTTACATGCATCTAACTTAGATGTATTTGCTGCGGACTTCAATGAAGATTTAACTGCATTTCATGGCCAAACTATGTTAGATCAAGCTGCATACCTTAATGATGCCATTCGTTATATCCTATCCCTATATGAACAAGCATCTACACATAAGGACAATCCTTTACCAACTTCAGTGATTATCATTGGTCATTCAATGGGTGGAATGGTTGCAAGGATTTTGCCTACTTTGGAAAATCATGTATATGGATCTGTCAACTCGATTATCACATTATCTACTCCACATGCAGCCGCACCAGTTACCTTCGATGGAGATATCTTAAACATATATCAAAAGACAAACAATTACTGGAAAGAACAATTAAATGATAACAAATCTTTTTTCAGTAAAAATATCTCTCTAATATCTGTTACTGGTGGAATCTTAGATAACATTTTACCTGCTGATTATGCTATAATAGAAGACTTAATACCTCCTGGAAATGGATTCACTACATATACAACTACAATACCGAATGTGTGGACTTCTATTGATCATTTAGCAATTGTTTGGTGTCATCAATTCAGAGAAGTTATTGTAAGACTTCTGCTGGAAACAGTAGATGTCACAACAAGTGACAAGGTCAAGGAATTACCTGAAAGAATGAGAATATCAAGGAAATTATTGTTAAGTGGATTTGAAAGGTGCTTGGATAAAGATAAGAGTTACCTACTTGAAGTTCCTAGTCATTATATACCTAAAGTTCAACTTCAAAATAGCACTATACTTGAAAGCAATAAATTGTTATTAGGAGGAAACTCACATGTATATATTCACGAATATCTGAAGTTAAATGTGCCAAATAATTTGCAAGAAGTAACTTTTGATCTGTTAACTACCGTGCAAGATCAAGTTATTATTGCATGTTCACATTATAAGGACTTCTGTATTGATATTAGCGAATTACAATCGACAATCCCGATGTCCCAACATGACTTGAGTTATGCAGCAGATTCTTCTATTGGATCTGACACCAAACCACTCAAAGCATTACATCTAACAACTGACCTTCTTCAACATTTTGATGATATTTACTTAAGAGCACCTGAGACTCCTATTGACTTCTTATCTGCAGAATTTAGTTCAACCGCGGCATATGTATCATGCAAAGTATCAAACTTACGTTTGTTATTGAGATCCTTCACATTCAGCACTTCATCTGATTCTATCTATCAAACAATTCGCTTTCCTAATTTATGGGATTCACTGGTTTCCTATAAACTCAAGGTGAGTAATATTAAGAAACCAGAAACCACTGAGAAATTCGATATACAGCCGCTCATAAGGCAATGGATTGATATGCCATTTGAAACAAAGTGGCATGTTGACATTATTGATAAACAACTCGACATAACAATGCATAATATGGCTCCATTTATTCCACACAACGACTCATTAAGCAGACCATTATACTTCACCATAATCACTCCTTTGAATGAGACTTTACAACTTCATTTATCTATAAACTGGTGGATGACCTTGAAAATGTTGTTCATAAGATATAGACTGGCAATTGCTTCAACTCCAATAACAGTTATAGCAGTTGTTCTTGCCTACCAATTCTATTTTCTCCATAAAATATCAGTCTATATTAGCTTTAAGGAGGCTTTATCTTTACTTTTGGAAAATTATACTTGGTGCATATGCCTAGGTACATTAAGTCTATCCCCATTTTTAAGCATTAAACTGATCCAAAGACTGTTGTACATACTGGATCCTGTGAAGTTTAACAATCCATTTTGGAATTCACAACAGCATGTTCACAACAATACATATTTTCTTGGAATAGATGATTGGTTTATGACTTGGCTTGGGTTAATGTTTGTGATTATGGATATTGGGTTGCTCATAGTTATATCCAGTTTATTTGAGGCCTTAGAGAAAATAATTAAATTTATCTCGCGATATTTCAAGGCAAGTTCAAGCCCTTTATATTCTCAAGGGCTTACTGAAACATTTAATACAAGAAGAATAACGCTGCTGATAATGTTGTGTTTGGCTGTTGTCTTCTATATCCCATACCAAGTTGCGTATGTCATTTTAACTATAATCCAAGCAATTAATTGTATAAAGATTGCATCTATTCATGAAGATGCAACATCAAATTCTTATAGAAATCTAAGGAACTACAATTTTTCATTGCTGTTATTATTCATATTCGTGACGGTAATTGATGCACCAATTATAATCGTGTTTTTAAGGAATGTTTTGATTAGTTGGGAAAGTTCTTTTAAGTCACATCATAACATTTTGGCAATATTACCTGTAATTCTATTAGTTACCAGTAATTTGAGTTTTAAAATTCCATCATTTTTATCCAAAAGTATATTCGACATAACAGTAACCAGTACTTTGTTTATTTTATTAGCATCTTTTAGTTTATTATATGGGATTAGAAATCTATATTGGATACATCATTTAGTGAATATTATTAGCATATGGCTTTTTTATGGAATGGTTAAATCGTGATGATATATTGTTAAAAGGCGGGATATACCAATTGGTATTAGGTTTTAGAAACAACAATCCCATTTACCAAAAATATTTATAAATATTAATATTTAATATGAACGAATACTACAACCCTATATATTAAGGAGTTTATAATTAGAGAAATATCAAATTTAAATTAGGCTATACCGTAAATTCCTATCAGCGACCCCCAAGAACAAAACCTTTTGTTCCAACCAATTGATCATCCATATTTTCTTTATCAAGCATATTATATAGCATTTCCGAAGTGATATCTTCAGAAAAGCTTCCCGTATTAGTTTGGTAAGAATCCTTTAATTGTTGACCATTATTGTCATTGTACCATTGTCTACTTCTTGTTTCTGTTGCAGTGTTGGGTGTGTACAAATCATCGTCAGTATAAAACACCTTCTGATGTAACAATTTTCTGGACCCGATGATTGGCTTATTGGAATCTTCACTATATGCAGTTTTGCTTATTGGTGTTGATAATTCGAACAAATCGTTTTTTTCAATATCATGATTAGAAACGAATGTCTTTTCTGAAACAACGTCAGAAGTTGGACTTTTATTTCTTGAATATAATTTTTGAACTTTATTGATTATAGTCGATCCTCTAGTACTAGCGTCTGATGATGAACTGCCACCACTAAAGTAAGAAGAACTGCCATCAGATGTAAAATCATGTAAGAGAGGTGGTTTTCTTGAATCATTGGAAGTTGTTGCCCACATTGAAGATAGTGGCAAAGATAACACCACCAATAGAGTGGCTACAGAAGCCAATGTGTCAGTGCCCTGTTCGAAACTTAGAGAATAAGCCAAGATATATAATATTGAAGGTGCTATAAGAGATTGTGTCGTCATAACCAATAAGATGTGGAAGCTATCGAATTGCTTCAATCCTAGAAATCTTCTGGTTCTTATCGCTAATATCAACTTGACAGTCAAAATTAAGGTTATTAGATTGATTGAAGAAGCTAGTAGTATGGTGGCAACATTGAAGTACCTATTGTCTGAGTCATTAACATTCGCATAAGTCGCAATCATACCTTTGATTGCTGTTACGAAATACATTATTACGGTTGCTAATGCCAGTAGAACCGATCCAAACAAGATCATTCTCCCCACTCTTTTGAAATTATCACCTTTAAAGATAACATGTATCTGGAATATTAACGAAGTTTCGATCGATGCTACCAATAAGACCTGTGTAATATTTGTGGCGCCATAGATATGAACATCATGCCTTGGTACAGCTTGTGGAAATCCAGTCAGGGAGAAGGTAGTCGAAGAAAAACGTGATAGTAAGTATGCATAGTATAATGCGGAATGGATGATTGTTAATATTAATGAAGTTTGATTGATAATGAAAATTGGAGTTCTCTTTTTTTTGGAAACTAACCACATAACAATCAACATTAGAGCCGATGCACCAAGGCGAACTCCGAAAAGAATACTTTGGGAGATCTTTCTGTTAATGAAGGTTTGCATTTCATCAAAAGTTATAGTACTATCATTGCCATAAATGGAAGTATAATATAAGAGACTCTCCCCTGGGTTGTAACTTGAATTAAAGAAAAGATCACTCAATTGAGGGACAGAATCCGTTGAATCCATTGTGTTTAGTCTTGATTTTTACCCATATGTTATTGCCATTTAAAATTATAGGATACAACAGACCTATATATGAGCGTAAGAATACTGGTTTTTGTACATATATTTAGACTTATATTTATATGATCGAAAAATTACTGTAGAGCAAGCTTTTGTTTTGTTTTGCCGATGATAGTTCTGTAAATGTGAATTATCATGTAAATTACCTATTTAGGTAATTTACATGGTCAACAATGAGATCTCAAATTCAAGGAAGTAAAAAATACATACCATTGCACTATAGTTTCTGAGACAGAATATAGGATGTCAAATACCACAATGACCAGTTTATTGATAATATGATGGTTTCAAGTGTGAAACGGTTTCAGAATTAAAGACAAAATGAATTGTTGTCTGGGAAAGATTGCCAGCTCCTGAATAATAGTAAGATAATATGAAACCCCAAACTAGTAAAGTAATAGAAACATTACAGACACCCATAATTTCTAGCCCTATTTATTATTATTGTGTAATCGACATGTAATCATTGATCTGAAGTTTCAGATATAGGTTAAGGATGAGAACAGTACCATTTCACCATAAAAAATTTTCTTTCATTGTGTTTCATCTGAATGTATTACAAACAACTACCAAAATATTAAGTCTAATCACTAATCAGACTTCACAATTGACAATATTGATGGTATTTTGGGGTGGGATAGAATATTTCGAAGTGTATAGTCTATCACATGATCTGAACTTTTCCATGCATTCTAAGAGGCTTGGACGAGCCTAAGATCTAAGGGCCTCTGTCAATCAAAATTCACAACGATGCAGAGTACACGGAGTCTGCATATAAGACACGATATAGAGATTTTTGTTGTTATTTGAGATTGGTTGAAACCCTCATTACTATTGTACAACCCCCAGACAGTCCTTGTGTATATATTGTTTCCAATGAAATCTTTGTTGTCAGGTGCGTTCAATCATCGAGTTGCAACCCGGGCACCTGTATGGGGTCTATGCGATGGGGATTGGCTATTTACCTGTATGAAGGATAAAACACAGCAAGAAATTAAGATAAAAATCATCAATGCCGCCCTTGAAACTAAGGACATGGAATTTCTTAGGAAGCTCGGCTGCAATGAATATGGATTTGTTAACTCTAAATTGAGGAGACGATGTTGGCTTGCGTTGTTACAACATCAATATATCACCAAAAATGAAGATCCTGTGGATCAAGAAGCTAAATGTAGGGATATAAATCAAGTACAGTTGGATGTCAATCGATCCTTTGTTCAAATTAGGGATTTAGTTCGTAGGGATGCATTGAGAAAAATTCTACAGACTACAATTAATCGAGTGTTGTGTAAATATGAATCCTTGCATTATTATCAAGGATATAATGACGTTGTATCGGTATTTATATTAGTTTATGCAGATTCTAAGGGTTTTTGTGATTTGGAAGAATTGCAAACTGTTGTGGAAGCATTCACGCTTTTGTACTTGAGAGATTTTATGATGAGCAGTTTAAATTCAACGGTTGATCAATTACGATTACTTCCATTGTTGATTGGATATCTAGATCAAGATACCCATGACAAATTATCTTTAGATAAAGTGAATCCATTTTTCGCAATCGCTCCACTAATAACAATATTTTCACATGATTTATCCGTAGGTGAGGGTCGTATGAGCAATATCATATACAGACTGTTTGATATGATTATATGTACCCGTTCTATGATCATTCCTTTGCTATTTTATTCGTTGTTGGTTGTTCAAAACAAATCACTTTTGTTGAAGGAAATTCAAGCAAATGAGGAGAATTTTGAAAATTATACTGACATATTAAATGTTGTCATACCAAATACCCTTACCAAGACTATATCCGTGTTACCGGATACTTTAAGGGGCTACAATAACTTGTTCGCACAGTTATCTAATACCTATGATACAATACGTGAACATTTCAAGATTCCGTCCTTCATTAACAAATATAGTGTACTAACCACTACAGCGTCGGGAACTATGCATACAAGATTAACACGCCATGATATAATCAAGATCATTCATAAACAGGTAAGCTCGATGGACAAACACGCATTTTCATTACTTTCCTTACAAACGCTGATACCATTTCTTAATGGGAAGAAAACATACAAGCCGTGGAACACAATGGTCCCGTTGCTCCTTTTGGCTACTTCTATTTTGATAAAGGTCAAATCAGAGGCACGTAATGAAAGTATTACTGAACATTTTTGGAGGCAATTGGAAAGTATACTGAATGCAGTTCAACCATAATTTTGCGTCATCACACGTGAGAAGATATTATGTTGTTAATAGTGGGATTTTTTAAATCCCAGTAGTATAAGAAGCGAAGACCCTCGATACAGGGTGAAGAGATCTTATTTCAGTATTCATAACTAAGAGTTCCCAGTAACTGATAGTTCTCCATAAACAATGGCCCCATCTAAATATGCTGTAGAAGTGTCGAATTTAACATATAAGTTTCCAGAGACTGATACACCCTCTGTTGTAGACATTAACCTAAAAATTGGATGGAATACTAGAACATTATTAGTAGGTGCCAACGGTGCTGGTAAATCCACTATATTGAAGTTGCTAGGTGGGAAACATTTATGTCTTAATGGTAACATTTTAGTGGACGGGTTGGATCCCTTCAATGCTCTGTCAATGCTAGTGCAACGTCATACTCCAGAAGATGAGGAAGAAATGCAATGTCAAATTACCACATATTTAGGGACTGAATGGTGCCATATGAGTATTATTAACAGAGATATCGGTGTTTTGGAATTGTTAGAGAGTATAGGACTAGATCATTACAGGGAACGTGGTGAGAAATTGATTGACATTTTGAATATAGATGTTAACTGGAGAATGCATAGACTGAGTGATGGTCAGAAAAGACGCGTGCAGTTGACTATGGGGTTGTTAAAACCTTGGAGGGTATTACTATTGGACGAGGTTACTGTTGATTTGGATGTTATAGCCCGTGCTAGGTTGTTGCAATTCTTAAAATGGGAAACTGAAACAAGACGATGCTCCGTTATATACGCTACACATATATTTGATGGATTAGCACAATGGCCAGATCATGTAGTCCATATGAAATCAGGGAGGATCATTGACACATTGACATATAAGAACGAAGTCGAGTTCGTTAATGCGTCTGTGACTTCTATGACACCAAATGGGCATGTTTCGATCTATGAAGATGAAAACAAGATCCGTATTTCAAAAGTAAATAGTCTACATCCATTAGTGTTACATTGGCTTCAAGTAGATGAAAACATCGATCCCAAGACGTTACCTTAACGCAGGAATGCATTCTTGTATTTTATATTATTGTATGTAAAAAGGATCTATATATTTCATATAATAATAAAAGTTACCCAAAAAATTAGCAAATGGATTAAAAACTACGGCATTAAAAATCGTATAGGAAATTCAACAAATAAGAGAGTAAGATAAAATGAAGCTAGATGAGTTGCAAAATGAAGATCAGCAGTTGCTTCAACTCACGAAGTTTGCGACTATTAAAAGGATAGGCGATCAACATGTTGTAAAAATTCTCGATAAGAGTTACTATGTAGACCCTCATCGCCCTGATAGAGAGATTAAAATTTTGAAAAAATTGTCGAATGACTCTCATCCCAATATAATCACATTATTAGATTGCCAAGATATTGATGATCACTGTTTTCTGTTATTTAACTATTATGAGAAGTCCATGCATGATATCCTAATAGACAATTACACGAAACCTAAGAGACAACAGTATAATCCATATTTGAACCCTGAATTGAATTTTGATAATACTGCCCCCAAGAAAATATCATACAGTAACAGTTTCGATATCAATCAGTATGCCTTTCCCTTCTTTCGTCAAATAGTGGAAGGTTTAGCGTTTTTACATTTAGAAGGGATCATACATAGGGATATTAAACCTCAAAATATAATGATCAATCAGTCTAGTGCTTCTGATTGCAACTTAGTGATAATAGATCTAGGGATTAGTTATGATATAAACGATCCAATGGATAAAGAGAAGCCTGATTCTAAGGTTACTGATGTTTCTACCTCTGTGTTCAAAGCGCCTGAATTATTATTTGGGGTTAAAAACTATTCATTTAGCATCGATATTTGGGCTTTGATGGTTCTTGTATCACAATGGTTTCAGAAATCAACTACATATAAAAATTACGTACCCAGCATATTTGATGACGGTTCTTGTGAACTGGATGGTGGACAAGGGACAGATTTACGATTGATAACATCTATGTTTGAAAAATTAGGCATACCATCTATTGAAGAATGGCCAAGTGTCAAGAATTATGGGTCCTGCGATGCGTTTGTTGGAATGTTTGGTGGTGAAGGTGATGGGAATTATTTTGCAAGTAAACCAATACATGAACAACAAAAATTGGTTTATGCTTACTTCCCTCGATTAAAAGAGATTGATGATAAATATATTGAAAATACACTGCTACAATGTATAATTAAAATGATGAATTTTGAACAAACACAGCGTGTAACCGCTAAAGAACTACTCGCTTTGTTAACGTAAAGATGATGATATAATAGTTTTTGTAAGAAATATTAAAAAAATATATAATGAAATGAATTTACAGAAGGGGGGGGGGGACACAGACGTTAATCAGTGCTTGATCAGACAGCTAAAGGAAATTGACCAGTCCAGTTATATACTTCATTCTTTAATTGGGTTAAAGTTTCGGAGCCTTCATTGATCTTTGCTTTAAAGTCTTTTAATTTATTGGCTTCCTTTGGTAAACTCTTTTGAGTTTCTTCTGCGTAGACAACTGCTTTGTTAATTAATTGAACAATTCTCTTGAAGTCTTCTTCGCCCATACCTCTTGTGGTCATAGCTGGAGCACCGATACGCATACCACCTGGAACTAAAGCAGATTTATCACCTGGGATAGAATTCTTGTTCAATGCAATGTTAATGTTTTCACAAACGTATTCAACTCGGGCACCATCGACACCCTTTTCTCTTAATGAAACCAAAACCATATGAGAATCTGTACCATCTGAGACTAATCTATATCCTAATTTTTTGAATTCACTTTCTAAAGCTTTAGCGTTCTTCAAGACTTGTAATTGATATTCCTTGAATTCGGGGGTGGCTGCTTGTTTCAATGCAGTGGCTAAGGCGGCAATGGTATGATTGTGTGGACCACCTTGGTGACCTGGGAAAACGGAGAAATTAATTGGGTTTTCTAAATCATACAAGACTTCTTTACCAGTCTTTGGGTTGATAGATCTAACGCCTCTTCTGAAGAAGATCATGGCACCACGAGGACCTCTTAAGGATTTGTGGGTAGTGGTGGTGACAATGTCGGCGTATTCGAATGGAGAAGGGATGACACCAGCAGCAATTAAACCCGAAATATGGGCCATGTCGACCATTAAGTAAGCACCACATTTGTCAGCTATTTCTCTCATTCTCTTATAATCGATCAAACGACAGTAGGCAGAAGTACCAGCGACCAATACCTTTGGTCTATATAAGACTGCGTTCTTCTCCAGGGTGTCGTAATCAATGATACCAGTCTCTGGGTCCACTCTGTATGGGAAGGACTCAAAATATGTCGAGACAGCGGATATCTTTCTGTTCTCGGTAGCGTAACCATGAGACAAATGGCCACCATCAGGCAAATAAAGACCCATCAATCTGTCGTGAGGCTTCATAACCGCTTGGTAGACCTGCAAGTTAGCTGGGGAACCAGACAACGTTTGCACATTCACACCCCATTGCTCTGGAGACAAATGGAACGCTTCAAGCGCTCTCTTTTGACACAACAACTCGATACGGTCGATGTGCTCGTTACCACCGTAGTATCTAGCACCGGGATACCCTTCAGAGTACTTGTTACAGAGGGGAGTTCCCAACGCGTCGAACACAGACGTCGATGTGAAGTTCTCCGACGCAATCAACACAATGGAGTGCTTTTGTCTGTCGATTTCGTCGTTAATAATGTCTTGGATTTCTGGATCCGTCTCTTGTAAATGAGACGTGACCAATTTGTTATGAGCATCGGATAAACAGTACGTCATTATGTAATGCAGCTTTGGCAGGCGAAATATTATGTGTGTGTGTTATACTCTTGAGATCGAAAGATCGCGTGATGTGTGATGGAGGATGCTCTGTCTGAGTGATCGAGACTGAGAGAACCTGTGTTTTCCGAGGCCACTCTCGACAGTACAAATACCCATCATCCCAGCCCTTTTTATATACATTTCGAAATCTTGAAATGGCTCGACACTTAGATTAATTTCTCGGGAAATTAGAATTTCAATATCTTTTCTCGAGAAAAAGTAAAGTTTCTTATTTTTAAATTTTCTGACTCCTTCTCACGTGCCAGAATCCGCGGGGGGTTCCGAGGAGTCAGAAACTCGGCGGCCGTTTTACCGCGTCGAGGACGGGAATGTCATCACGTGAGCGGCGGGAGGAGTCAGAAACACGCAATGTCACATGTAATTGGTTGATGTATGTAGATGGGCAGTGCACTATATACAGATACTGGTAATAATTGAATAATATACATAGAGAAGCCTGGGGACGCGGCAGTAGTGGGCGGTGCAGTGCGGTGCTCATGGCTGCTGTAGAGCTTGTTTGATTAGGTCAAGACATTGCTCAAGGTATGGCAGGGACTGGTCACACGCAGTGACACCCATATGGCCGATTCGGATGTATTGGGAAGCGATGTCCTTGTGAATTCCGCCGGCAATGACAACGCCGTGGGATTTCAAGTATGAGATGACCTTTGCGGGCTGTTGCACGTAGACGGCAGTCAGGCCATGGGCAGCGAGGTCGGGAGAGCTAGACACGAGTTTCAGGCCAAATTCGTTCGTCAATTGACTTTTGAACCATTCGCTTATCTTGGAGTGTTTGGACCATCTCTCTTCGACGCCATCTTGCAAGATTTCTTCTAAGGCGGTGTTTATGGAGTTGATCATTTGGATAGGTGGTGTGGCGAAATAGGAAGCTTTTCCTGATTCGTAGTTCTGCATGATGGGGATCCATTTTTTCAAAGAAACAAAGTAAGCTCGCTGATCTGCATTCAGGCCTCTTTGCACAACACGGTCACTGATCATGGAGACACTCAGGCCAGCAGGCGCACCCAGCGCTTTCTGCGAGGCAGTGAGACAGACATCTATCTGCCAGTCGTCGAAGTACAGCTCTTCACATCCAACTGAACAGACCCCATCCACAATGACTAGTGAGTCGGGCGACTTTTCATGGACTAATTTGGAAATGCCCTTGACATCGTTCAAGACAGCCGTGGACGTGTCCACATGGGTCACGACAACACAGTTATAATCTTGAGATGTTAATTCTTGGGATATTTCATCCAATGGCACAATGCCACCCAGAGGAGCATTCAGTTTTTTAACTTCTGCACCGTATGCAGTTAGACATTCGGCAAACGTGTCCGAGAAAAACCCTGTGGAAATAACTAAAACCTTCTTGTTTTGGTGGGGTTCCACCAGATTAGCACCCACCAGGTCCCACCCTAGGGTTCCTGATCCAGCTATGATAAGAGGTTGACCCTTTTTCGCATCGGCTTTGAACACCTTTCTGACGTTTTGCAGGGCAGTTTGGAATATCTTGACAAACTCAGGCGAGGTGTGAGATAAAGAGGGCACGTCCAACGCAGACCTCACATTTGTGGACAGGATAACCGGTCCAGGGATTAATAACGTATCTTCGACCATTTTCTTGCTTGGTATCTGTTGTGAATAGTAACTTCTTGAGAGCTTGCTTAAGTTCCTCCACATTGTTCAAGAGTAAGTTCAAAAAATGACACTATATCACGAATCTAAACCAAACTCACTAACGCAACACGCCCCTCAATCTACTTCCCAAGATGACTTACAATACATTTTGCCTTATATAGACTTTCTAAGATAGGCTGGTCGAGCCGAAAAACCTTGATGGTGAATTCTTTATATTGAATCTTCATTGGTTGAGAGCCTTGGTGCCCCTTTTAATATTTGATATATTTGTGTCACATCTCGGACGAACGGAGTTTATAGTTCTAAAACCCTCGAATGGGACGACGACAGACGACAGACGACAGGAGGGGGGGGGGAATGTTCAAGTGTCAGCAAATACATAGAAAATACATTCACGCTGACGAAGGTGAGATTGGCCCAAGAAGAACAATCAGAAGGCAAGTTCAAATGCATTAGACGTGTAATTAAACAGAGACAAAAATAGTAACGTATATATAAATATATCAATAACGTGTAGTGAACGTAGCTGCAAAAGTATAATGATAAGTATTGCAACAAAAACAAAATAAAAAAATTAGAGGGTAAGTAAAAAAGTAATAAGAACAAAGAAATACGTTGAAGAGAATACTCCAAGATGAAACACAATAAGGTATATAGGCGAAAAGGAGAAAATGTGAGTTGAGGCAAAACAGACAGAAAAGTGAGACAGGGGAAGGGACTGGAACCAATTCCAAGCCCGACAACTAAGTATGAAATAAAGTAGGCATCAGGCATATTGGAGCAAAATGCAAAGGGATTAATAAACTGGGTGCAAATACTATTAATTACATTTAAAAGCACACAACAAAAAAAGAAAAAAATACCACGAGCTCCGACCCATATCATGTGTGCTTTTACTACAAGTCTTCCCGAAGTGAGGTGACCAAGTTCACTTGTTCCAACTTGTGGGTAATTTAGTTCCCAATGAATATTAATGACTTTACAAGATTTTTTATCCTTCAGAGCATCTTGAATGATTTAAACTTAATGAATTTCAACACCACCATAGTTAGAAATTGCATTTCAGTCGCATAAAGGTAATAGTTAAATTACCAACACGAGTAAATCATCACTGTTTTTGATTCTTTTCTCTCTTGTGCCAGACCTGTCACCAAAAACAGATCAGTCCAATGAAAAAGATTCTAAAAAAAAATCTAGTTGTTGCTCCATATTTTGCATTGGAATATGCAACCACTTTATAACATAAAATAATTGGGATAGAATTTCAAAAGCAATATAGTGATGATCAAATAGAAAAAACTGAATTGAATTTTAAAAGGGTTTCCTGTATCATATTTATTTAGTACCAAAGTTAAAAATTAAAAAAAAAAGAACATAAAAAGAAATAAATTTCTGGGACATGTTAAACTTCCTTAACCGGTATGAGCAATTTCAGTTGCCTAAGAGATGAACATTATATTGAATTAGGGTAGTTGAATATAGACTTTGAAAAGGAATAAAACGGAAAAGCTAGATTCCACTAATATAGTGATATAGCGGCGGGGTTACGCCACATATCCATATCGAGTTGAGAATCGAACGAATGATTAATAGAGTAATTTTCGTTGTCAAGATCAGAGAAGAATGACTCTTGAGTTCCTTGAACCACCATAGGAACTGTCAAAGGTTCATCTGATTCGACCTTAAAACGAGGTTCGTTGGACGTAGCTTTACTCATCTGCTCAGGATTGATTATTGGATTAATCAGGACACCGTTTTTAGGGTTTAACGTTCCATCTAGAGAGAACTCATCTAATTTGTAAATGCCATTGGTATAGTTATCACTAAAATCATCATTGTATTGCTGAAAACTGTTGTATTTATTCTCCAAAACAGACCACGCGCCATCGAAGCTTTTATTGAAGCTCGAAGACATTGGATTTTCTGGTGTCATAACCGAAGCTCTTAATGACGATTCAGATTCCGATGTGATTGGAGTGGAAGATACGGAAGATTGATGGGCTGGGGTGGAGGATAACCTAAGATCCTGTCCCGCCAATGAACTCTCTGACTTGATCAAGATTTCATCCTCGGGAACTAGTTTGTTTCTAGGAATTGCATTGGGATTTGGAACAGAACTGGTGCTACTAGCTCTCACGTTAAAAGTTTGATTTGCAGCCACTCTTTTCTTTGTCACCCTTTTTGGGGTAGATGGCAGACTTGAAGAGGCGTCAGAAGCAACATCGTTTGGGTGAGCATTATTGTTACCAGAAATTGGAGAATCCAATTCAGTTTCGTTAGATAACTCCCTGTATTCTTTAATTAACTCGAAGTCCTTACTATTTGAATGAACACCGGAGATTAACAAAGTTTCCAAGGGAGTTCTTTGATCAATTGAGGAAAGCAGGTTTTCTAAAATGGCGCAACGGTGCTCCAAATTCTGCAAATGCAATCTTTTCTTCTCCCTGGATTGATGAGCAGCCTTCCTGTTACGTAGAATTCTCTCAATACGTCTTTGTTCCTTTTCTTCTTTTGTTCTTGCACGTTTTCTTGGAGGTAGGGTTGATTTAAAATCGGGTGGGATAACCAAAGGAACGTTGTTATGGTTGTTTGGCGTCGCATTAATAACCCCGTTATTAGGCGACATGTTCAAGATAACATCGTCATTATAACCTACAAATTTACCAGAATTTTGTGCGGCGTTGTTATCATGGACTGGTTTCGTGTTTTCCGTGTTAGGGTTGGTTGAGGTAGTGGATCTAATACTGCTCATTGTTAAACTTAGACAGAGTGGATTATGGTGTTATATTATATTTCGTCAACAATTAAAACGGGTGGTGAGGGTTAACAAAAAAAGCCAGTATACCAATGTTCAAGGGGAGGGGACCGACGGGTAGTAGTAGTAGTAGTAGTAGTAGTAGTAGTATTGAGAATGGTCTTTTTTTAATGAGATTCTTCCTTGTGAAATTCCTTTGATGGTAGGTAGTGCTGAAGAAGAAGAACGGTCTAAAAAAAGATGGGATTAAGAAGTGAGGTCTTGGTGGATTTGGTTGAAATAGTCAGTTGTTTTTAAAAAATATCAAAAATGATACAAACTGTATATTCTTATATGTATTTTTTGTCGTGTGTTTTTGTTTTTTGCGTTTGTTAGACTCAATCTATTACAGCAAACAGGAAATATATCAAATAGTATAAACAACCGAACAAGGAAAAACAGAAAAAAAAAGATCGATCATAGAATACATGTTTATTACATTTATATATGTTTCAAAATATTAAAGAAAGAGGGAAAAAAGATTGAAATTCGCAAAAGGAATGGTATTCTCTTTAGACTCAAGGAAATACTGCCGGCAAGATTGACCGTACAGATAGCTTTTTTTTCTTTTATTTTATGCTATATAACTTTTAGTCTGAAAATTAAAGAGAATCATACTGGGGGGAGGGGAGGGGCAGTTGCCCACTTACATCAGACTAACTGGGAAATATTCCCAGCTAAGAAAAATCCCCTCGCTCTCGAGGAAGTAGAAAAACCCATGTATAGACCACAAGAATGATCGTATATTTTTACTGACTATAACAGTAAAAATAAAAATAAACATGAAAAATAAATAAAAATAAAAATAAACTGAAAAATAAATTAAAAAACCTCGAGAATTATTATTTAAGAATTTATAATAAGAGAAATAGCCGTAGAGGGTGTATATCGCCAGAGGACCATACGCTGCTGACTTAAGGAGAAATTCCCAAGAGAGAATACAAGCATAGGACGGGGCAGCAGCTTTTCAAACTGCCTGTTTGGTCAATATGTGTTTATCAGGAGTAAATGACAGGTACTACTGACTACAGGCTAGGCTGCAAACATCTGCTGCTGCTATGCGCTATTCATGTTTGAAGCTGGACTTTGGGGAATTTCTAGATAGGGGAAAAGAGAGGAGGTTGGGATTAGCGGAGCCACCACAAGACACAAGCGGGCTAGAAGGAGAAAATTTTTCGGGAGAGAGGTAGTCTATATATAATATAACATACATACTTCTTCTTCTCCTTCTTCTTCTGTGGGTATGATTGAGTAGTCGGAGGAGTGGGTAGCGGCCGGTTCTCACAACACCCTCGCACACGCACCGAAAGAGTCTTCAGAGTAGCGGGAGGAAACTCTCTTTTTGTCATTTTGCCTTGGAGGATTATATTGGAATGCCTGTCGGCCCTGCCACTTTGCTCCGATTGCATGATCGGTTTTAAGAACAGACTATGACAGAGACTAAAATGCTTCTTGATGTAGCTTGGCCGCTACGCTGAATTTTACCCTGCGTTTTTGATTTGTATTTCATTTTTTCATGTATTTAGTGGTTTATTTATTTATTTGTTTATTTACACGCGAGTCCAATGATCCATCTACCAACACGAGACGGCATCGTCTCCGTGATTTGTGGGCTCATATGTACAATTCCGCATAATTATGCCTCCACTTAAGCTTGTATGATGAGTAAATTATGGGAAGATATACCTACATACACACCTTGTCCAGCACTGGCTCTCAAGATGCCCGAGAACAACCCCAACCGGGTTGGTCCATGTTACTTACTACATATCTCGTACAACCTTGTTCCGTGTAGCAGGCTTCTGCCCTCTTCTCATCGTCGACATGATCTTTTTTAATCTTTTTGACGGTCTCTCTATGTTGATCCTTGATTTTTTTTTCTTCATCCCTCATTTTCGGCGAACGATTCAAATACGGGAGAGAGGCAATAAATAGGAAAATAAAACGAGAGAAAGAGAGACACAGAGAATAATACAAGAAGGAACACACCCTTCATTGCGTAGGAGCTAGAAGTACTCGATACATCATAATTACTATTATCTTTTAATACCTCGGGAGTTAGGGTTCGTTTGTCGTCGTTGTTTGTTTGTTTCTGTTCTCGTACTGTATTTATTTTGTTTTCTTTTCCCATTGGCAACAAACAGTGTTGGAGGGGTTTTGAAGCAGACACGTGATGAATTCTGCCAGTCAACCGCAGCTCTGTATGACACCTCAAACTGAAAACCTAGATAGGCTATACTATCTCACTATATGCTTATTGAATCAATTGAGAATAAATAGATCTCAGAAGGGGAAGATTCTGGCCTCAGTAGACCTACTGTCAGATAGACTTACCCCCTCTAAAGAGGATCATTCTAATGATGTGGTGATTTTTAACAAGTTTATCGACGATCACGACGAGAAAGCACCCTCTAGAGAAATCATGAAGGACCGGAAGGACGTCAAGGAGATTTTATTGCTACAGAATCAGCTACTGAGAAAACAGCTCAAAGAAGTCAATGGACAGACAATTGATATGTTCAGGATTTTGAATGATAATGAACGTCAATTGAATCAGTTGGTTTGTTCGCTCAGAGGGGAAATCCTATCACAAAACAGGAAATTCATCCGTTTAGTGGATTCTAAATTCAATAATGATGTTTTGACACAGCAAGAATTGCAATTTAGTAATTATTTAGATAATATTAATGATATTCAAATGTTATTTGATATATTGAAATTGTATAGGTATTTACTGCAGTCGATTTAATGGAATGTGTCTTTACTATGTATTCTGTATTATTCTGTGACATTTTAGGTAAATTACTCTTTTAGGAAGAACAAAAAAGGAAAGATAACAGTTAAAAAAACTATATTCCATGGTTAATAATAGATCCTATTTGGGTGATCATTGGTTCTATTTGCTGATCAATTTCTTCGAACCTGAAGTAAAGAGGGAACTAGATGGGCTCGTACATGTATACTTAGGGGCAATCATTAGAACAACAATATATGACCTCATAAAAGTCACCTTAAGAAGAAGAAATGAGAATTAAGCGAGCAGAGAACAGTTCGGCGAAAGAACAGTTGTTCTTATGTTACTTACATAATCCCTCTTTTCTTTTCTTACTACTCATCGGCAGGACTCTCCTAATATCTATTGGCATAACTGCCCTTCAGAACCCCTCACTTTTGGAATACGCTGGACTGCTTTAGTGGCATGGCTTGACTTCTCTGCCTTTCCAGAAGAGAATTGGCCTACAAGTTAATTTCAAAAGGAGGCATGGTTATTCTGGAAATTGTCTGGGTCAGCCTTGCTTGCTTATCATTATCGAAGATTGCTTGTAATTACATCAATAAAAAGAAAATTCAACGGAGCAAGTATTTGTCCCAATTAGGTAATTAAACTCAATTGGGATTATATCATTGATTTCCTATTAAGGTAATATGATGGTTCTAATTATCCTCCGAAGCTATTATTTACTCGTATTAGGATATATGCTTAATACAAATGAAATGCAAGACTTACATAAAAACATTATCTACGGTGGTGGCATTTAGAAAAGTGAATTGCTGTGCGTCAATTTTATGTTAATGTCTTGAACATTTTTTCTTCTTATTGCTTCATTAGAATTGCAGGGAACTAAATACCTTAGGAAGACAAGGATTGAGTAACTGACAAACTTTGATGTTCACAATTCGTCTGAGAATTACCCTATAACGAATATTTACATCAAGAAACTTCGTTGCTACCAGGCTTCTATAGATGTTTATTGTAATATGTGTTCATTAAAGTTCATTCTATAGAAATGTTACTCTATTAGGAAGTCAAGGTTCCATATATCTGTTTCTATGTAGTAGTATCTGGTAGTTGTCTAGAACAGTTGTATGATCACCAGAATATTCCATCGATGTTTAGTGGGGATAAGGGATGAAGGGCTTTGAAGAAGTATTCCAAAATATTTCATTTGGGTTCCCAAGGGAAAGTGGAGTGGACACGTCTGCGACCTTCGACCTGCCCCGTACATAACACTGATTAAGCAATTTTTTATTATTCTCTATGAGTTTTTTGTGTTCTATCTGTTTTTTTGTTTGTTTGTTTGTTTAATACAAATTCTCTCTTGTATTATGAATTTTAGTAGAGAATATTGATTCTCTCAGGCCGAAAAATTAGGTCGGTACAGTGGATATTCCGTATTGTGTGTTATTCACGGATATATCGTACTGTGTGCAATTCATTGATATACCGTAATTCCTGGATTTTCTCAATCGGATCGTTTGAACCAAGACTGGATTCATCGCTGATCCATTAGAAATGTTCAAAATGTTATACAATTGATAGGTTGAAAGAAAAAAATTGCTGAGTGTATCTGATATTTTTTGGTTTGGTTTTTCCCCTCCAATTAGAGAGAATTTTTGAATTTGGTTTTATCATCTTACTTGTGTTTCGAATAAAACTAATCAGTGGTACTGGACCAGACAGAAGATTCAACGGATCATACAGATAATGATGATGACAGTATAATATACTAAGAACTGGATACGCCTAGCTTTGATTAGTGCCTTTTACCAATCCTTTTCCATAATGTGCTTCGATAATCGATATAGTAAAGCACATATATGCATTTTCAAACAGGTCACCCAGATCAATAAATCTTGTTTTATCACCTTGACGTTGGCCGAATGTAAAATGCTGGGCAGCATTGAGAATGGTGAAAATAGTTATGCTAATTGAAGTAAACCTAAGGAAGGTGGTCCCGGGATAGAACCTTCAAAACTAGAGATTTTATTTGTTAAGCTTATAAAAGTAGTCAATGATATGTATTAGTAAATGTACTTATGGGATTTAAAAAAGATGGAGATACACTAAATTAAATTTAGGAAGATGTGCAAGGAAAGTTAAAAATAGTATTTACTTCTCTGTTTATGGTGGACCATGTAATGTACAAGTAGAAGAATTCAAATGAGCACTAGCGAATTGTTTTTGCCAATTTTTTTGAATAATTGTACAGATATAATTAACATTAGACCTTTTGCATTCTACTAAGAATGGGAAGGTAAACTTCTTTATTGATGTTCCATGGAACCCAAGTTGTTTAAGGTACAGTGGCTTTTCACTGGTGAGAATCGACGAGCCCTCATAACATAAAATAGAATAAATGTATATTACAAAGTTACAAGTTATAATAGAAGAAGAATTAGTCTTAGGTATGTGGCATCGAGAGAATAGAAAATAGAAATTTGAAGTAGCTTGTAGTGGCATATTATTATCACTACCACGAGAGAAGACACCGTAGAAAGAGTTAGTCTTCGTAATATAAGCTGCTTTATGCACCTTGACTTATCACATCATAAACGGAACTTGCAGAAGTCTGTAAGTAATTTAAAAACATTAAAAAGGTGTCTCATAATGCTAGGCTATCTAAGGAAGGGACCGACCGAAGAGGTGTTCAACTTGACTGGCCCATTATTAAAGCAAGTGTGAGGGAAGGTATTAAAGTAGTTCGATATTTACTCAATATATAATGTTATATATTTTTTAAATGGGCATCTAAATAAGTGGCGCAAGTGGTTTAGTGGTAAAATCCAACGTTGCCATCGTTGGGCCCCCGGTTCGATTCCGGGCTTGCGCATTTATTTTTATTTTTCCTCCTTGATTGTTTATAATCATCATTTAGCCGTTCCGTACCATTTGGGGAATCAAAAGGGTACTCAAATATATTGTTTATTTTCTTTCTAAATTGATACTTCACTTAAACATTCCGGAGGACCCTTCAACGTTACTTAAGTAAGTAGAGCCTTTGATCCACCCTTCGTTCCCCTCAGCCGTTGAAAAAATTAAATAATACAGAAAAAAATTAGTCAACATGCAAATTACTAACAATTCTATTTCTAAAAACTAAACTCATCTTACATAGGCAAAGACCACTTGTAAAGCACAAAGATATTCCATCCTGATATAATTTACTATATGGATGTCCAGTTTTAGTTAATTTAATTGGTTCGGTTTATTTTTTACTGAGAAGATTATTACGTCTACATATACATACATAATAGTATTGTCCAAAAATGGTCATCTTAAGAAATGGCTTGAAATATGCCTGCAGTCTGTGTATCCGAGGACACAGAACATCCAGTTGTAATCATTCAGATAGACCACTTTCATTAATAAAACCTAAAGGTAGGCCTTCTACCAATTGTGGTCACTGTAAGGATTTAAGGAAAACTAAGAATGTCAATCCATCTGGAACATGTGCATGTGCTAAATTAGAAAAATTAGGTGATCTAAGTTCTCATGATTGTTCCTGTATATTTGGTGACGTCTGCAACTGTCATGTTAATAGGAAGAGGACCGCTAAGAAAAAATCTACAAATGAACAACAATATAATTTGGCAAATGGTATAGCTAATACAGATGAATTGAGTGTTAAGCTAGAGTCCCAATCCCCGATGAACATATTCGATAACGCAAATAGCGATATTACTGTGGAATCTCTATCTATCAATCAGCTATTGGGCTCTAAATTCAAAAATGCGTCGAATATAAAAGCTACTGATTCTGTAAATGACTTGCTGGGCTCTTTAGGCAATCCAGGAAACAACATAAATAGCAGTAATCACTTTTCCTATGAAATATCGAATGATGAATTGATGATGCCAGATTTATTTGACAACATAAACCAAGATAATAAAGAGTTTTTGAATTCGTCAAATGTACCTTTGATAAACGACCAAATACAGAACGACAAAGATAATGTGTTCAAAAACACTTCGGATAGCTTGTTAAATTTGACCGAAACACCTGTTCCACCGAAAATATTGAATTCAATCTCATTGTCAGAGTTATTAGATGATGTTGGATATGGGTCGAAAACTGATGGATTCAGCAGTACTACAGTGAATAATTCATTTGAACCGATGAATACCGATATAAATCAAGAACATGATCCTCTGTTAGGGATATCAAAGAGTTTCGATAATAAATTAAATGAATTGGGAAACTTATCACTATCGTTAGAAGATAATCTATAATCAACTATCTATATTCTATGGCATCTACTGTTAGTTTTAGTATCCCAAAAGGGTATAACATTATATATTCTTAGAACATATTTCTTTTTTTTTTTGTTTAATTCAAGAAATTTTAGGCTTATCATTATTTTGACTATTCATCTAACTTTAGGCTCTTTAATCCTTTTCTGAGACTTTCAGCGTTAGAATTTTTTTCTCTAATAGCATTTGGGTTCTCATCATTTAAGTAAATGGATAATCGTTCATCTTGTACATCTAAAATACTTTTTTGATCATTGCTTTGTAATGAAACTAGCCTGATTAGATATTCTAATAATGCAACTGAATCGGATAGTGGAGCTGCTTTCTCTGCCATGGCATCCTCGAAGTTATCACTATCCACGCTTTTGTCAAATTCAATTTCATTTTTGCTCTCACTGTCTGAATCTTCGTATGATTCATATTTGCCAAATGCATACCACTCAATATCTTCAGTTACCGAATTGGTTTCATTCAAATTACACTTAATGTTCTTATCTAATTTTAAAACTAATACAGGGTTATCACTTTCTTCTAATTTCAATAATCTTCCGGATAGACTGAAGAATAATTTCACTATTTGTTTGAGATTAATGGCAAGAGATAATGGAGTTTCTTCATTATTTTCAGTGTTATGATATCTACCATCATCAAAATTTTGTTCTAATTTTAAAATGTAAGAGAATTTTTCATCTTTGATATTAACTCTGTACAATCGGATGAATGCTCTTTTCATATTTTCTTTCCAATTGACTCTAACGTTAGTGGCTTTCTCTGACGTGACATTATAAAAAATAGAATAAACAGTAGTTTCAAATGTAGGACCTACCTGTAATTCATTGATACCGTCTTTAAATTCTAGTATATTATGTGAGTTGACATAATTCGCTGCTTGTAATAATAGACCTGGCGAAATGTGATTTGGTAAAACAGTACTTAAATGAGCACCCGATGTCGTTAACGATAGATTGATAAAGGGTGTGATCTCTTCGATCCTTATCATTAGCTCTTTAATATAGATCTCTACTGAACTAATTATAGAGTTTTGGACTTTCGTATCTTTTGTTTGAGACAACTTCTCGTTCATTAACCTTATTTTTTCATCAAAAGAATCAATTTCTTCTTTCAAGTCCCTTGTTAATCTTAATACACTCTCTAGATTAGTATTACCCCTAGCAGCAACAAGTTTTATTAAGTCTATTGCAGCAGATACGATTTCAATTCTGTTAGAAAGTTTGGATTGTAACGATTCTAATCTCCTCGCATCTTCCTTTGGTACATTGACAATAAAATTGGCAACTGTTTTAACAGCATACGTAGAGGCCAGAGAGATCCCTGATCTGATGGCAAAAGTCACAGCCTGTGAACCAGCTTTAGCTAGTATTTCATCCATTGCTGTCTTTCTTATGTTTGTTCCGAATCTTCATGATATCCTTTCAATCACTGGCATAATATTAAGTTTTTCAGTTACATAAATTAAACTAGTCCATCTATAAATCATTAAACTTTAAAAAAAAACGAACCCCTTCTCCCTAGCATTCACAATAGACGTTTAATGAGCTTGCTCAGTGTGATATGTATTGAAATGCATAACTAATGTCCTTATATTGGAATTCGTTTTGTAACAAATGATCGTTAGTCTTTTGTAAAGCTGCGTGATTCAAATGATTCCAGGTAGTGGCATCACCATAAAGCATTGTAGATGCACGTACCTGTTGTTTTCCAGTCTTATTACATCGTTTGCAATGATACGTCTCATGAGTATCACAAATGGTGTTCTCGTTAAATTGAAACAACTTTTTTAGACTATCTGCGGTGAATAATCTCTCCACGTCTTCTTTGGCATCCACAACACAGGAACTCAAACTCATCTTCATAGATTGTCTTTGAAATATCTTTTCTTCTATTGTACCCGTGGCAATAAACCTATAAATAAAACAATCTTTCTTCTGACCATCTCTCCATACACGAGCCAATGCTTGTTGATCTGCCGCTGGATTCCAATCAGGATCTATTAAAATTAACCTATTTGCACCGATTAAGTTGATACCACAACCACCAGCCTTAGAACTTAGCAAGAAAATGAATGCATCACCTTCAGGGTCGTTAAATTTATCGACAAGCTTTTGTCTTTTATTAATAGTCATTGTACCATCTAATCTTAAACAACCATATGATTTGCTTCGACACATTCTTTCGATTAAATCTAGGGTCTGAGTATAGTTCGAAATAAGTACAATTTTATCGTCAGATTCTTTTCTAATTTTATGCAAGAAACGTTCCAGTATTATGAACTTACTAGAATACTGTGTTTGGACTTGACGACTTTTACTATTCGGAAATTCATAGTCACTAGGAAATTCAAAATCATCCAAGTCCTCTAATTCTTCTTCAAACTTTAACAGATTTGGATGGTTGCATAATTTTTTCAAGACACCAATAGCTTTTAAAGGTTGATTCCCACCAGTACCCTTAACAACATTTTTAACTTGTCTTGATTTCAATAGTCGTTTATATAAAGAGGTCTGGAAAGCTGTCAAATTCACAAATATTACGTGCTCATACTTGCAAGGTAAATATTTGGATAAAATGTCATTTGTACGTCTAATAATGAATTTCGATACGATATTGGACAAAATAGATAATTGTTGTGTCCCAGTAGCAACTTCTTCGTCAGTCGCATCAGCATCTCTACTTCTCAGAATTGGCATTTCAAAGTTTTTCCTGAAATCTGCTCTAGTTCCCAGTAATCCTGGATTTGAAAAGTTAAGCAGGGCAAAATATTCAGATAAATCATTTTGTATCGGTGTTCCTGACAAAATAACTCTTCTTGGACAATTAATACTATCCAGTGATGTAAACGTTAACGAATCACCATTTTTCAAACGATGCCCTTCATCGGCCAACATCAAACCCACATTACAGTTTTTCAATTGATCCACATTTCTACGTAAAGTTTCATATGAAATAATTAAGACTGGTTTCACAATATTTCTGCCTTGAGCATGAGCCCAGGACCTTATGGCATCGGCAACGGTAGCACTCCCACTAGCTAATGATGATTTCTTGCCATCAACAGCCAATGGTGATAAGGTATTAGGGCCCAACCACTTTACCAATTCATTGGCCCAATTATTAACCAATGATGAAGGGCATACAATGATACATTTATCAATTATACCCTTACCCTGTGGACCCTGCCTTAGTAATGTCCACATCAGGGCAATACATTGTAATGTTTTACCCAACCCCATTTCGTCCGCCATAATACACCCATAAGCCCCTCTATTAAAGGAGTTTGAAATTGCTAACGAGGCCGTTGCTTCTGATAAAGCCTCCTTTTTAGATTTCTTCTTTTTTGGCGGATTTTTCTTCTTGGATACCTTTTTCTTTATGTTACCCTTGAAGTTTTCGTCATCAACAGCGAAATCAACCCTCTCATCCTCACATGGTGTGTCATCTTTATTCTCTTCATCAATTTCCTCTAGTTTCTTGTCAACTGTAGCCCCATTTTCATCCTCATTGTTAGGTTCTTCGCTGTTAATGGAATTTTTATTGAGTTCTAGCAAAGCTGCCTTATTAACCACTTCAGCGTCTAAGAAATCTTTCATTACTAGACCAGTAACACAACGAAATAAAAACTTCACACCCTCTACTTGATGCGGTCTCAAAATAGTAGCTAGTTTGGGATCTATTACTACGGGGACATTGGCGAATTTTTTCTGTATATTGGCTTCATCTTCCATATCAGAGCCTAATAATTCCCTTAAGGACTTGTTCCTGACACCATTTGTCATTAATTTTGGATGGGCAAAGGAGGAGGAGGAAGAAGATGGTTTTTCCGTCTCCTCAGAGGATTCCTCCTTTTTCTCACTATGTTGAGTTGGAATATCATTTGGGTTCTGAATTATCAGTTCGCCATCTACCGACGGATCGTACAACACAATTGCAAATTCATCAGAAGGATCGTGCAATGGTCTGGGTTCCGGTATGATTTTCTTCTTAGTTCCCAGAGTCAAGGGCAACGAGTGTCTCTTAATATAACCTTTTATGGGGATCGAGAATGATTTTCTCAGGACGTTTTCAATCTGGGAAATTCTGTTTGGATCACTAGCTAATCTCTGGGCACTCAAAGCATCTTTTCTTCTTTTCTTGACAGCTTGTTGAGAAGGCGATAGACTTTCACCATTCTCACCCACGGAGCTCTCATTGTCGATGATCGAGCCATCTAATCCAGCATATGACACTGTATGACTTCTCTTTCTTAAATATCTAACGGGCTCGCTGCCCGTAGTGCCACTACTGGCAGCTCTAAGATCCGGTCGAGCTTTGTAAGGTATAATGAAGGGTCTGCATAATATCTGGGTGGCGTTCTGGACATTCAAAGGTCTCGGCACCAGACGAGGAGTTTGGCCGGCCCCTATACCATTAGGTGGTCCATTTGGTAACTTTCTTTTCGCCATATTTTACTCTGTCCACCTTGATCTTGTTGCGCCAAATGGACTAACGATCCATTAAAAACGCATCCCCTCATCAAAAAAAGAAAAAAAAGAATATACTGTCAATAATCATCAAATAAAACAAAAACAAAAACAATGTAACAGCAATCTGCAGTCCTGGTTGTGTTTTTATTTTTTCATTTATTTTATTTTCACTTTCTTCCTCTTTTTCTTTAAGAAACATGTGGGACGGAGATAGGAAAAAATGTAGGAGCACGCGTGAATAATTACGCGTTTATACTCCTCGATATCTGATCACGTGTGACGCAGCAAGAAAACGGATGATGAAACGGTCCTCACTTGGGACCGTCTTGTGCTGAGTGCTTCCGGTACACATATAGCGCTCAACATCTCACTGTCCGACCTCCAGCGGCCAACACCCTCCAGATCCACTTCAGTTAGTCATATCTTACTTACTGCTGTTCCGCATACACAAGAAAAGCACACACAGCTGAGCCAACTCGATGGGAGAAGGAGGGAACGGAACAGAAAGAGCCGAGCCAGACGTCTCCGGCGGCACCTCCTTGGACATGGCAGTGGCCAGAGCGACGACGACATCGCTCGGGAGTTTCACGTGTATCCATCAGCCTGTACCAAAGCCCATGTTGCCGAATCAGGCAAGTTAGACAGATCTTGCGTTGCTCGTTTCTTTTTCACATTGCAGTTTTGTGTTTTGTTTGGATTTTTGACTGCTTTCTCGTTTCCGTTTCTCGAAGAAAAAATTGGAAAAATGCAAAAAAATTTGTGATGAAGTAACAAAAGTTGAGGCATTTGTACGGGTGTTTCTGTGGGACATTAACGTTGATGCGATAATATTATGATGGATTGGCTTATACCATTTACGTAAGTGGAGGAAGACTGAAAAAAGCTTGGTTTGGCTAAAGTGGGACCAAAATTAAAATATCAAATATCTGAATATATTCTCCGAATATTGGAGAACTGACGAAGCCCAGTTTGAAAAATAAAATAGAAAAATATCGACAACTGCAGCTGGAATTAGGAGTTGTTAGTATGCATAGAGTTCCGGCATCCAATCTGAAGATATAGTGAGAGCATAGGCTATAGGTATACTCTGGATTAGTGATTCAGCTCGCTCCATACAATTATCGAACTAAAAAAAAGCATACAATACGAAGGAACACACGGGTAATGAAATGTCATCGATAGTGATTTCCAATCGAGATACTAGTCAACCTCCGTTGTTGTTGCCTACTATAAATGTGAAATATGAATATGTTTCAAGTACACCATCGAAATGGTGTACTACTACTACGACCACTGCTACGACGACTCCGACGGCACCATCTTCAGTTCCCTCTACTATGGAACAGAGGAGTTCTGAACAGAATCTGTTGGATACTCTTGCTAGCATTGCTACAAATACTCCTAAGTTAGATATTGAGAAGAATGTTTCGAAGAAATTTAAGACCAAGAATAACACTCATAGGAGCAATATTAGTTCCAACACTACGAATGTCTATAATACACCGTCATCGTCGAGTGATGAAGGCGTATTCATCAGACCTAAGATTAGCATTCATGATAACGACAGGAAAAGATCCAAATCGCCATCCATTTCCTCAACTGACAGTTTTAACAAGAACATTTCGACCAACAAAAAGAGACAACGTTCTGGACCTAGTTGTGATAATTGTCGATTGAAAAAAATCAAATGCAATGCCTTCATCGAAACAATATATCAGGATAAATCGATTATTGACTCTTTTAATTCAAATTTACACTACATTTTTAAACCTACTGATTTCCAAACATTTGCAACTAATGAGATACTACAGAATATAAACTTATCTAACGACATTTTAACTGGTAACGCTGAGACAGTTTTAATCAAGCATATTGATAAACTTATTTTGTTTAAGCCTTGCATATCATGTATCAAGAGGTCAACAAATAAAAATAATGTTTCTCCTTCAGCTCCTTCGTTAACTAATGAACAGCAAGAAATTAAAAATTGTGCAGATTTCTGTCAATTTTCTAAAGGATTCACGAGACAAGATATTAACATTTTCTCCAAGATAAGACAAATTTGTAATCAAACTCTAAATATAGATAAATCCATCTACACCATGACTACTGATGATTACAAAATGATAGATACGACAAAATTATGTTAATACTAAAAAATAAAAAAACAAATAAAGAACATTATTATGCATTGTGTTTTTATATTTACATATATGAGATACTTTATAGAATTATATACAATCACCAAAATATCAAATTTAAAGACGAATCATTTATTTACCTATTTGTATATGTGTGTATGTATATGTACATATATATCTTAGAATAATATAAACATTACTAAGAAACAAAATACAGCATGGATTGTTAAAATTCCAATCACACTAAGGGTGAATTTTGGTTTAATAGCTTCGGTAGAGTTCTCGTTATTAGAAACTGTCCTCAAAAATAAATAGTAACCACTTAATAACCAACCCAACCCAATGATACCCCATTCTACGAACCTAACAACTTTCATATGCTCCCCCCAGTGATGCATAATACTCAAAATAGCAAAAATTGGCACCCATATTAAATTAGAGTAACCGTATATAGAGATCATATCCAAACTGCCAGTGATCGATGTGTTATTTAAGCTTTCGTCCTTTTTAATCAACTGAAAACTTATGGGTGGGACAATAAAAGTGTATCCATAGAACAGCCACAATGAATAAATAAGACTCACAAATAATCGTATTCTTTCATCAGACCAGTCTGCACCTATATCAAAAGACTCTTTATTATTGTTTCCATGAACTAATTGATCGATAATAAGTCTCATCCCACTACTTACACAGAATTTGGTCATAATGGCAGTTGCGGTAATCCAAACAGCCCCATATAAATCTTGAGTTTCACCAACTTCAACATTACTACCAGGACGGAATGAAAAAACATGAAATGCTCGTTTCTTGAAATCTTCCGTGGTCAATTGGAAAAATTGCGAATAGAAGTTTAAAAATCCAGGTGGTAAAGCATTTCTAGTACTATTAGACACTGGTTCATCATTGATAGTTACGTCAACATGCTGATCATAGGTGTCATTGGTTAACGGTACATCAAACGGACTTGTATCCTTATTTATACCCCCACCTACTGATTTATTGTTCGGTGGTATCCTTTCATCTGCCATAATAACATCTGGATCTTCAAAGGGATTAGCATCTTCATTAAAATCATCAACGCCTTGCAAATCATCGTCTATATCAAAAAGAGATTCTTCGTTGACATTCGTTTTCTGTGACATTGTTCTCCTTGAAACAGTTAACTTTATTATGAGTAGTATCTATCACCAGCTAACACAAAAGGACCGGATATCCTAGAATCTGTATATCTAACTTAGAGAACCTTTATTCTTTAGTTGTTCTTTTCTCAATATAATTTTCCTTACTATATTTATAATTGCAGGTCTACGTTTCACTTATAAAGCCGGGTAAGACTAGTTTCTGTCACTAGATATTTTTTAGTAATAAAATTCGAAAAAATAAATGCGCAAGCCCGGAATCGAACCGGGGGCCCAACGATGGCAACGTTGGATTTTACCACTAAACCACTTGCGCTACTTAACTATACGGGCATTTCCCTTTTCTGGAAACTTTAATCGTCGATAAGTAGCCAAAAAATACCCGAGGGTATTTAGATCATAAGATCGGTTTGTTTGTCAAGAATTGTGTCGTACCTTGTAACGAACAGTTCATATGTCGGAATGGAAAGAATTGAAGGATCTAGTGCTAAATGATTACTCTAGAAATAGGAAGCAATACCATTGCCAGATAAAACTACTAATCTGGTAATGATACTGAGTTCGTAAGTATAATACTACATGATTGATGTATGATGCAAGTATCATTTACTAGAGTTGTTACAAAACTGTATTACATAAGGAGAAGATATTTGTTATGTATATAAATAAATGATTGGATTTTTATACTGCAAGGGCTGACTTTGCAGTTTAAAGGTAAAACGCTTCTTCATAGTGAGAAATATGTTTACTTCTAGTATAATTTGGTTAAATGTGATATATAAGTAACTAGTATATAAAAACAAACTATACAGCAGTATGTCCAGTATTATGTACTTCTCAGTTACCTGTAGCATATCAATAACTAGTGTAAAAGAATTTTGATATTGTACCCATATTACTACGAATAACTACTTTCTTCCTTACCGTTTAAAATTATATTATATAATTGCATATATGCAAGTTAGCGCGCTATCCTTCTATAAAAGTCCTATAAGCTAAACCCTAATGTGTTCATTTTAATAAAATTGTTTTCATAAATATCCTTACGTTAAATGTTTATACATCATTGTATAGACCTTCGAAAGTATCACATTTGCTCATACCTATCACATATTCCAGAACCAAGTATTTGCTTATTATAAAGTAAATTGACTTACCTTGAAGTCATCGAAGGTAAAGACATCAGGATAGTCACCCTTATCTAAAGTAACTCCACCGACGTTTGTAATACCGTTGAAGAAATATGTGTTGGTCGAAACTTGGGATCCATCATTGAAATACAGTTCAAGAACATTACCATCGACTACACCAAAAACATTATACGT